>WIGN01000274.1:0-56111 GCA_014235955.1 Colletotrichum sojae | reverse complement strand
CACACACCCATATCGAACGCCGGTCTCCTCCTCCCACCTCCTCAGTCCCCACGGCAGGGAATCCTGGACCTGAACGCACACCACACCCCAGCGGCACCTTCACAGCCAGATCCCTTCCTCCCCTGTCCACCCTGGTCGAGCATCCTGGAAGAGGGGGACAGACGGGGGTTCTGCTGCGGCGTTGCATTCTGGGACTAGGTAGGGCCTGCAAGCACACTAGTGTAGCGTACGTTGCAGGGCAGGGTGGGTGGTAACGGGGCGGCGCTGACATCCCCCGTCCCCGTCCCCGTCCCCGTCCCCCCCCCCCGGGCGTCTCTGTGCTAGGTCTTTGCTCTCTCCATTGCTCTTGCTCATTGCTCTTGCTCATTGCTCTTGCTCATTGCTCTTGCTCATTGCTCATTGCCCATACTCATGCTCATGCTCATGCTCACGCTCACTCGCTCGCTTTCTTGCCCTGCTTGTCTGCTTGCTGGCCCCTACTCTGATCTGGTGTACGGATACTACTACTACATGGTATGTAGTGTAGGTAGTACGGATACCATGCCTACCTAGTAATAATAATCGTTGTTCCTTTCGCAGGAAAACCACAGGTTGACCTACGGATCCCAATGTTCGGATCCCGACCCCCCGGCTCCTCGAGGCATTGAAAACAGCACCATCTTAAATATATTACCAGTCCCAGGTGCATCCCCCACAGTTTAGTTCCTCCTCTGCCACATGTCGCTCTTCGGGACGAATAACAAAAAGAAGCTGGACGACTGATGCCGGCTGCTGGTGCTGCTGCGCGCGCTTTCACACTCCCTCATACTTTTCCCACCCAGCCCGCGCACGCACGCATACCACCACCAAGCCTGAACTCTCTCTCTCTCTCTCTCTCTTTCTCTTTCTCTCTCGCCTCTCTTATACTACCATAGTGTAGTAGTATATACGCCACGGCACACTGACACGCCCCGGAACACAACCCGCGAGATCCAGATCCTAGGGCCCGTTTTTTTTTCTCTCCCTCTTTGCGTCCGAAAAAAAAAAAAAGAAGAAAAAAAAAAAGAGGTAAACAACGGAAGGACCTAGCACCAGGGGAAAAGCCTCGACGCACGCACGCACGCACGCACGCCCGAACGCACTTGCCTGTTGGTCGGTTCCGCCAAAGTTCAAACCACGCACTGGGGAAGAAGGGGACTCCTTGAGAGGGGGCACGCCTTGCTCGACGTCGCCCTCGCCCTCAGCATTGAGACGAAAATAAGATGTGGGCTACAGCTCCACTGCCGTATTACTCGGCCTACAAGCCTGCGCGGAGGAAAGAGAGGGCCAGCACCACCGCCGGCAACAAAGATGCCGCACCGCCAACCTCTGTTGTCAACAGCCCAGTTCCAGTTCCCCTTCCTCCTCTCTCTACCACCCAACCCGAAATAAACAACAACAACCTTTCGGATTTCTTCGAGCCTGCTCTTGATGGACCGCCGTCGCCAGAGAGGATTCGTGCCTTGAGCAAGCAGATGAAGAGGGCTTCGGCCTGGGACAAGCACAAGAGCAACGCCACCACGTCCTCTGGCTCGTCGTCCTCGCTGCGCTCCATAACCTCGGAACGTCGTCCCTCGTGGGAACACACTTTGGAGACCATCACCCTGTCTAGAAAGTCTTCCGGCCGGTCCACTTCCAGCAGCATGCCGTCCCGAGACCGCCCCGAGAGCGTTCAGCTCTTCGGCAAGACCATATTCAACCGCAGGGCCAAGCTCAGGCGGGATAGCAGTGCCCAGAGCTCCTCCAACACTTCTTTATATTCTGGTGAGCTCGCCTTGGATGCTTCCGCATCGGCAAACAAGGACCATGTCATCCCGTCAATCTTCAGTCGTCGACGGACTCTAAGACAGGACACGATAGGAGACGACCCTGCCCTCGGCAGAAAACTGCAAATATCAGGCCCCTACAATTTCCAACATGTCACCCATACCAGACGCGACCATCTTCCAGACCTCCAGCGGGGCAGCCGCGCAGAGCTGGTCTCCGAGTTCTCGGCCATTCGTGCTGGCCAACGGCCCACCACCGGCTCGCTCAAGGGGATCGACGTCGAGGACTTGCACTTCTCCAACTTCTCGTCCGAGGCACTGCAATCCCAGCAAGAGGACGCCTTCGCCAACGAAACCCACGGCGAGCTGTTGCTGAACCGCCCGCCCGTCGTTGCCCGGCAGTCCGCCTCGGTCTCTGCCCCTCGGCGACCCGTCAAGCATACCCGATCTCAGGAACAGCTGCGCGGCAGCCCGCCACGTCCGGCACCTCCTCGACCGCCGAGGTCACCGATTGATGAGCATGCCATGATGGCTGTCAACCCCAATCCTCCTCCCATGCCGCCACCCAGAATGTCGAGTCGGGTCTCGTTACAGCAGCAAAAGCAAGAGGCCTTCGAGGCCATCGAGACCGGCGACGCCCAGGATAGGCCATCAACGAGTGGCAGCTTCCAACTTTCGAGCTCGTTTCACTCCTCCTTGGGCGTCGTCGAACCTTCGGCCGCGGTCCCTGAATTCTTGACGCACGAGCCCGATTTGGAGGTTTTCGCGGACCCGCGTTTCTCCCATGCAATCACAACGCCCGACGACGCCGCCTGGCCACTAACAGCCAGCAGCACCAGCTTTTCGTACGAGATGGCTTTGCCCGACGTTCCGGAGGAGGAAGAGCACCATGCTATGGGCCGACTTTCTCGCGCCAGCATGGCCAGCACCAATTCATCGCTAAGAGGCAGCCAATCCGTGCCCGTCTTGCGGCAACTGGTTCAGGTTCAGGTTCAGGCCCAGGTTCAGGCCCAGGTTCAGGCCCAGGTTCAGGCCCAGGTTCAGGCCCAGGTTCAGGCCCAGGTTCAGGCCCAGGCCCAGGCCCAAGGAGAGGAGCTCCAGCGCCCGCCGAGCGGCGCGTCGGATACCCTGGGTGGCTTCGACGTGTTTGGCACCAAAACTGCATTGAAGGAAGCTCTGGAAGAGGAGGAGGTGGGCGACGTTCTTCTACACCGTGCAAGCTGGGAGGACGACATTGACTACTGCTACGAACATGAAGTCGAGGCCGACTGCGACTACGCTTGGGACCGACCGTCATTGGATCTCGTGAGGGAGGATGTCGTCCAAACCCCCGTGGACAACGAAAATGTGCTTGTCGCGCCGCTCTCGGCCGGACTGAAGCCGGCCTCGGTGCCCCAACTGGACATTCCGGCACTCAGCCCGTCCAGCCCGACGTCCACCACGAACGGTCACGAAGCCATCACGCCAACGATCCCAGCCCTGCCGGTCAGATCCAACTTCTCGCACCCGAGGATGGAGACGAATTACAGAGGGCAATCTCATCTCCACGTCAGGACTGCCTCTCACGCTTCGAGCTTCAAGGAATCCCACGGCTTTACGTTGTCGCCGTCTCTTCTTATCCCCGGAGACTTCAGGCAGCAGATGATGGCCGACGCGGACTCGGAAGCTTACCCCCCGGATGTCGCCAGACACGACAACCGCTTCTCATTTGAAGCCGAGCCCACCCTGTCGATGGAAACCCCGGGGCTGTTTGCCAGAGATCGTGCTAGCACATCCACTACCGGCAGCAACTCCTCGGAGCAGACAAGCTCGACCGCAGCCCGGCACACCTCGACCAACTCGACCTGGACGGCGCTGACGAGATACACGGGAAGCACGACTTTTGAGGGATGGAACCCCAAGGCGGAGGGTATCGACCACGCCCGCTCGTCCAGCGTCGACGAGTTTCCCGACCTCGGATCGCCCAAGGGACGCAAGTCGACCATGACCCCGCTGCCCGAGTCCGAGGAAGTGCTCACGACTTCCCTCTCCACGGGAGACATGCGCTCCATTGCCCAGCGCAACCTCGCCAGCCTCTCCCGCGAGAGCCTTCCGCTCGGCCGATCGAAAGACTCGGTCAAGCAGCACCGACGCCAGCGTGCCCGGACCACGAGTCTGAGCACTCCGCCCCCTCCCGGGCAGTACGCCCTCTTCCCGCCAGTCTATTCTGGAAGCCGCATCTAGACCAACCCTGCCGCCTCCGGCGCGTTCCATCACGACGCCACATAAACGGACGCACGCACGCACGTACGCACGCATACCACACCCGCACACTACACACGCACACCACACAACCATTTTCTTGATCTCCGTACTCTACCTACCTTGTACACACACACACACACACACACACACACACACACACACACATATACAAACACACACAAACACCTGCACAACAAGGCGACATCACATGGGCCACAAGGGCGGCGCGACCCCCTTCACCTATCACACATACACACGCATACATACGTACATCAACAATCTTTCCCTACTCTTTTCTGTCATCCCTTTCGACATGCGATGGCGGCGTTTGAAAAGAAAATCAAGAAGCGCCGTGGTTTCTATAGACTTGTTGGCATAACATTGGCGGTGTACCGGGTTTCATCTTTCTCACATAGACCAAGCGTCCATTCGGGCGCAGCCAGCTATCGGCATCACTCGCGGTTCTTCCTTTTCCATCTCTCTGTTTTTGTTTCTCGCACTCTCTCTTACTATCTCGTTGTATTTGCCTGCTTGTCCTTTTTCGAGGCAAGAGCGCGGCGCGAAACCTCCCACGCGCAGGGTGCAGAAATAGCCTCAACGGCTTTCTGTCCAGGGTTATTATTATTATTACCGACATCCATGCACCACCACCACCAACATTGTTATTTTGTACAAGAAAGAAGGGGGGGGGGGGGGGGGGGGGGGGGGGGGGGGAAACAAACCAAAAGGCGAGTCTCGAAGGGAGGCGACCTCGCCGGGCACGACTTGATGGATTATGACACCGGGAAAGAAAGAGAAAAAAGAAACTTGTTGTAAAAAAGGAAAGAGCAGTGCCGGCAGCGGACAGTGAGGAGGAGGGGCTACGAGAGGAAAATGCGGGCGAGGTTAAGGAGTGGTGGGTTCAGGGCCCGCATGGTCTCTGTCTGCACGACGGGCAATGGGGAAAAAGGGGGAGTGGCACTTTTTTTTTTTTTTTATCGCGAGTTCGAACGCGCATTTTGAGGCGTCGAACAAACAATCAATCCAAAGATTCACTTTTTGCCGAGTCAAACCCAAGTCTTCCTCCCGTGTTCTCGCGTTGACAAAATCACTATCACCATGTCTGGGAGGCCTGCTAGCTGGTAACTTATGTTCCCAGACGGTTGGTTGACGTTGATGTTGCCGACTGCTGAAACTGTCTCACACCCTTTTCCCAGCCAGCCAGCCGTTCCAGATCATCGGGCTTGTTTTCTTTTCCTGCTGTGAACTTGCTCCCCGTTCTTTATTTTTTTCCCTCTCGCATGACACTAGTGTAATAGAAGTTGTGGCGAGACCTCACATAAAGATCTGGCCCCATCCCTCCCATCTGTTTATCCTTTTTTCTTCGATGCCGACTAGTCGAGTCTGCGATACATGACGGACGTCCACACCCACCTCCCCCCCCCCCCCCCCCCCCCCCACTATGCCACGCAGGTCGAGGAAAAAAACAAAAAGAAGAAGAGAGGGGAAGGGGAAAAAAGAGGTCTCGTGGTGCTGCTGCCAAGTCTGTCAAACCCTCTGTCAACCCCAACTATCCTGAGGTGCCGTTGCATCATCGCGGCCGATACCACCCACCCACAAACACGCACAAACACGTCCTCATGCATGAGCCAGCAGCGCCAGCGTGCGCTCACTAGGGTGAAATCCCAGGCCGTCTGCCTCACTAGCCAGTCAAACCCCATCCAATTCTTTTTACCCGGCCGAATTCCAAAACTTCAACGTGAAACGACCTACCAGTCCCCCTCCTCCTGCTTCTCCGTCAACCCAAAAAAAAAAAAAAAAAAAAAGAAAAAGAAAAAGAAAACAAAGCAAAAACAATTCGTCCGCGGAAAAACTCTAGGTGGAAAAGCAGAAGGAGCAAGCAGAAAACAATGACACCCCAGACTGGAGGTTGCAACAAATAAACGAAAAACAGAGGTGTGCCTCCGGGTGGCAGTGGCAGGGGCGGCGGGGAAATAAGAGCCGGCCGGGGTTTGAAACATGGGAATAGGCGCGATTCGAGTGACGTTCGCCGATCGAGATCTGTGACTGAGACACGGAGGGAGGGGATGGGCCAACGGTTTGATATGTATGCCGTCCCACGCCGAATGTCATTGCTGCCGTAGGTCGGTAGTTTGGTCGGTCGGTCGGCGAAGCTCCGAGTTCCTGCTCCCCACCCCCACCCCGGCACCCGTGCCTCCGAGTTTTGAGCTCACGCGGTCCAGGCCACCCACTACCCTATTCAACCTGCATGCCGACGCCGGCTACGAAGACTTTGACGACGCGCTTAGCCAGCCACGATTCGAAATCTTGGTGAGTGACTCGGGGGACGGAGGCCAGTGAGATAGAGGTATCGAAGACGTCACGCATTCCGCCACGGCCCGCCTCTCTCGTCCGGGGGTCCTTCGACGTCGAGGAACTCATCGAAGCGTCCGTCCCTGCTGGCGGCCATCTCCCGCTCCATCATCTCCAGATTGCGCAGGAGATCCCCCCGTTCGCGCTGCAGCTCCTCGCGCTCCCGCTCCAGGCTTTTGATGTGGCGGCGCGCCATGTCCAGCACCTCGGCCTTGCTGACCCGCCGCTCCTGATCCGCCGGTTGCGGATCCGATCCGTCGCCGCCGTCGGCTCCGCCCCCGGTCCCGGCCGGTCCGTGCACCTGCTCCGGCAATGCGTTCAGAAGCCCCTCGAACTGTGCGTTGAGCCGGTTGCGGTACTGCTTCTCAACCAGATTGTGCGAGGCGCGCGTGCGCCGCTCCTCGGCTGTCTCGGCGGGTTTCTGGGATGCGTTCTTGGAGGTGCGGGATGCGCTGCGCAGCCTCGGGGCCGGAGCCGGGCCCGTCTTGCTGCTCGAGGCCGTCGTCGACGCGACCGACGCCGACTTGTTCGAGCGCCCGCTTATGCTAGTGCGGCCCGCGGGGCTGGTGGGTTCGTCCTCGTCCGCGTCCTCGACGCTGCCGTCGGCATCCGCCGCCCGGCGTCTGCCCTTTCGCTGCTGTCTCCGATGTCGAGGCGAGGCGCTGCCGCCCGCCACCCCGGTCCTGGCCCCGGTCCCGGCGCCCCGGCGGTGCTGGTATTCACTTTCATCGTCCCACGCGGGGTCTCTGAGGTCGCCGCCGTCGTCCTCCATTCTGCTGCTGCCTTTGCTGTGTTTTCTGGCGTCGTGGCTCAGCTCCGCTGCGGCGATGGCTGCGATGTTCGGGGTCAGTGTGACGGAGCTGTTGTCTTGAAGCCTCGGGAGCCATGGCGAGGAATTGAAGTCGAAGGTGGTGGCTGTTGGTTGCGGGTGAGCTGTCACTCCTGCTGCCGCTGTGGAGAGTGGCGTGATGTCGGCATACTCCCCGCCAAGAAACGACTGCTCACCTGGCGGTGGTGCAGCAAATCCGAAGTCGAACAACTGCCCGCCAGCGTTGATATTGCTGTTGCTTCTGCTGCTGCTGCTGCTGCTGCTGCTGCTGCTTGGACCGCCTGCTGCAGAGATCATGACAGGCGGATCGGCTGCGGAGGGCGAGGCCGTCACGCCCACGACGACCTGCTGTTGCTGCTGCTGCAAGTGGCCGTCACGATACAAGGGGTCGGCCCCATAACCGGGCGGAAACCATGTGGCTGGTGGTGCCTGTGCATGGAGCAGCAGCGGGGGATCAGCGAGCTGACCCTGGTTCTCGGCGGCTGTCAGCTCCCCCAGACCACCTGCTGGATGATGTAGCAGCCGCTGGTGTTGCGCTTGTTGTTGGAATTCCGAGACGTGTTGCGCTAGCCCAGGAACACCCGTGATATTTCGAGTAGGGTTCGCCGTCAATGCGACGGCATCGTTGGTCAAATGAGGTCGATTGTTGTGGCCTGGACACGACATGGCCTGATTCCCGGCCGGGATGGCGTGGTGCGGCCGGTCGCGGGCGCCGAAGGCCCCTCCGAACATATTGGGCGAAAAGTGCGGGGACAACGGCGTCGAGGCCATCATCTGCTGATAGAAATATGGTCAGACTTTGCCCTTTTTTTTCTGTCGTCTCTCTTCCTCTCTCTTGCCCTTTCGCCCCTCACCTAGGAACGATATCTTTGGCAGCGGCTCACTGCGTGTTTTCTCGTCTCATGCTTCATTGGGTGAGCATTCCCAAAACATCACCCCATTTTGAATGACAACAAGAACACGCGCACATACGTACGCACGCGACCGACCGACACTTCACTTCTTCAGCTCTCGCCGGGTTCCGCGTACGGGTTGTAGCACCTGGAGTCAACGGACGTAGAAGCTGGGAGCGAGGCCGGTGTGGGTGGCCTTTGGTCTCATAGCCTGACTGGTTGGTTGCTCATGGATTCGTCCAAGGATGCTAGACCTGGCTCGATACCACTGCATGCTATTATGCACTCGCTTCCGGCCACTTGGCCGGGTGTTTCCTCGTCGTTACATCCCTCGTCGTTCCGTTCGCCGGCCCGGAGGTGTCGATAGGATGATGATTCCGGGGCCGATCAGTTGGCTTGACCGTACAGCGAGGGATAAAGCCCCTGAAGGCAAGAGCCCGGGGAGAGAGGACCGGCCGGCAAGGGAGGAAGAAAAACCACAACGTAACAAGTGGTGTGCTTCACTTACCTCCGGGTCATCCACGAGGTACTCGTAGAAAGAGTTGGTATCATTTGACGTGTTGTCCATCTTGTCGTCTTGCCTTTGGGGGTGACAAGAATTGTCTCTAGTCGACTGTCGTTTGGAGGAACCCCTTTTCTGGAACCGTGCCGTTCCCGGAACCAAAAGGTAACCACAAAGCCTCTGGCGATTTATAAATGTTTGTTCGTTTTTTTCTCAGCCGCAGACGCAGTTGCCCTCGATGCCGGCGCCGAGGAGGGGCCTCCGATCCACGAGGCCAAGATCGGGCAAGGTCAAGCCAACAAGCCACGATTGCGAGACTCTGGACGAGGCGCGAGGCCAGAAAATCCCAGTGGACGCGAGCTGTCCCTAGAAGCTGCCAGACAAGTGTCTGGACAGCCGTGCGGCGATCTCGAGGATGACAGTAGGGAGACTGTGCTGGTGGCACGGCATTCGCCCATATACTGCGGCCGTGGAATGACTTTGGTTCCTAGGCGGACCACCCTTCCCGGACTAGGGGTTCTACAGAGTCAGCCGACCACGGCAGCTGCTCGAGTGAACCGAATTCGTGGTAGTGCTTCAAGGTCGACGTTCGGCGGCCTGCGGAGACGGGAGGTAAGAACGTCCGGCACGCTCAGGAGGCCGGAAATCGGGGGAGCCGGAGTGGCCTGCCTTTATGCCAGAGTCACTCCACTCCAGGGCTTGTCGCCAAAAAATTCTCTGCTGCGGCGCAGGGGACGCCAGACACACCGAACGAGGCCCGGACGTTGTTGCCTCTTTGTCTGCTTCGCCGGGCTGGCCTCGGCTGAGAGGTTGACTAATTTATAAAGTGACCTGTCGTCGATGTCGTCGTGCTTCCAAGATCTCGATCTGCATCGGTGGTCAGTTGCCTTCGCCTCTCTTATCTGTATGGCAAAGCTGGTCGTAGCTTGTCCGGGGGTGACGAGTGTTGCTTCCCCATCTCTTCTCTCTCTTTAGTCGGGCCACTCTGCCCTTACCGAACCCATCCCCACCAGTGGACTGGTAGGTTTCTCGTTCTCCTTCCGTTCATCTCGCGCCCATCTCTCTCTCTTTACTTCTCTCGTCCTTCCTGTCCTTTCTGTCCTTGTCTTATCTCGTAGTCAACTGCTTTCCAATTCGACTCACCTGCGGGGCTGGGGGCAAGCCGGTGAACTCGCTACCTGACTCCAGTGTGCTTCCTTACCCGAACGAACTCTGTCAGCTCTCACATCCAGACCATCGTTGGCGTACTTTGCCGTGTCTCTCAAAATTCGCTTTCTCAAGGAGGGGTCGAGGTGGGATTTATGAGGGTCGGGCGAGCAAGATAACCCAGTCGATAGGGATAGGGCAATTTCATGTGAGCTCGACTCCGGAAACCCACGAGCAGACCGCTTGAAAGGATCTGCGGTTGCTGCTGGTCGAAAATAGAGACATGGGTTGCGGAACCCCCTCAAAGACCGGACTGCCTTTACGTGGATTCTCCCGCCCAATCCTGAGCTGCAACTTGCGCGCGCGCCCAGTCTCGCCGGTTGGAGATGCAACCCACATCCACAGTGGCCTGCATGATGCAGCTGTCTCTGTCGTGTCGGCTGGATTTATGTCTTGTCCGGGCAAAATCGCTCTCTTCGACTGCGTCTCGGTTTCACCAGACCCCAGAGCCTGTCGTTTACTGTGCCGTATGTCGAGCTCTTGCACGCTGATCTTCCGTGACCGCGGGCACCGCGAGTTTTGTCAAGGAAGAACTGCTGGTGTATGCCTCGAGTGGTCATCGCTGCCGGCTCTCGTATCAGGGGCGCTTCGGTTGATGACAGGCGCCGGGGTTGGCTGGAGTGGACTGACTGCAACCGGTGACAGCCTTCTGTCCGATATCCACGTCGATCAACCCACCAGATGACGCCTTACTGCGTTTTCGAGGTAGGAAGGACCCCAAAGTTGGGTTCTCTGCCTTTCTTGGTATGGGGCTTTAGCAATCGGCCATCGGATTTGGAGTCGGCCATCTGTTGCTGTCAACCACAGCCTACAGGGCACGGTGAGGGATCTGGCCTGTTGCGGGATAGGGGTAAATCCTAATCTACATATGTCGGTGAGGATGTAGCCAAGATTTTGATGATCTCGGTTCTGGGCAAAAGAAGCATTTCTTGCGCGTCAGACGGCCGCGGTCTCACGAGTTGGTACCCTCGGCAGCCGGATCAACACCCTACAAGGTAGGGCTTGCGGTCCCTAGGTAGCCCACCACCTTGCCGATGTGCGTTCGGGTGAACCATCGTTCCACAACGTAACCATGGGGAACGGGGCCTCTACCCTAAAGCGACTGGTTGAGACGGCGAGCTCGAAAACGGTTGGTGCCCCTACCAGAAGTGGCCGTCTCCTTTTTGGGACGATCTTGTGAACCTAGCGGCTTGCTCTCGTCTGGCAGTTATCTCTTAAGGGGGACCCCCAACCATGGATGGCGTGTTCCCGTTCATTACTTTTACGGAGCTTCGGCTGCCTGTCTTACATGTCCGGGTCCAGGCATTGGTGGACATACTCGCTTGGACCTTTGGCTAGACTTGGTCTGGTCACGACCCTGTCCGTATACGAGGATGTACGGAGGCTTGCTAGCCCAGAGGTGCGAGGTGTGCGCTGGATGACGCCCGTCTTTAAGCCAGACAGATGGCACGAACTGCCAACATGCTTTCATTGTCTGTCGTTAGAGCCGAACGTGTTCTTTCCTAGACACACAATGTCAACCTCGGGCTAGAGGTAGGCACCTACCTGTGCTTTGGAAGGAAGACAGGCGAGGCCGACACTAGAATCTAGGTTCTTCCGCATCCAGTCGTTAGGAAGTTGTCGGGAGGTGGAGGCCCAACCAAGGTACCATCTACCTACCCAATTGGAAAAGACTCGAGATGAGATGTGTAGGTAGTTCCTTCCCTTTCTTGACCCAGCCACAAGTTTGGGCCTCCATCGCAGCGAGTGCCATGTGAATGAATGTACGTACTGGTTTGCTGGAGAAGTCGTCACCAAGTTGGCGAGACTGTACCTATTGAGGCATATTTGTCTGTAGCCTGAGGTAGGGATACCTAGGTACCCTACCGAGATGCTTCCTCTCAGCCCGCGCGCAGGCTTTCCGCCCTCTTCCGCTGTCACCCCTGAGAGGTACTTTGCACGGAGGGTTCCCAGGTAGGTATGCAGCCCGGAGTAAGCTAGCTATGCCGGCTACCGTCGACGTTACTTGGTCTCTTCGACTCCCATCACCTGGACAGCCGACTGGCTGGTTCATCATCAGGCCACATCATCAAATACTGCTCTGGTCCTTTTTCTTGTTCTCTTCACCTCTGCCATGTTCAACATGATCTTGTCTCCTCTGTCTACTCGGAATCCCCCATCTCCGCGAAACCGTCGATGTTGTCATCATCGTTCGTCCCCATCTATGGTCACACCTTGCGTCCGTGCTTCGCCCATTCTCTCAAGATGTTCTTCTTCAGCTTGCCGGTGCTGGTCTTGGGCAGTTCCTCCACAACTTCAACCTCGCGGGGCACCATAAACTTGCTAATATTGCTTTGGTGCTTTGCCCATGAAATCAAATCCTCCGGCTGCAGGGTTTTGCCTTCTTTGACCGTCACAAAAGCCTTGGGACGCTCACCCCTGAGGCAGTTAGTATCATGTCAACCCCCTATCCACGGATCGGATGGCTGACTCACCAATGGCTATCTGGTATAGCGACAACAGCAGCCTCGAGAAGATCGGGGTGCAGTACGAGCATGCCCTCAAGGGCTACCGACGAGATGTTCTCGCCCCCTAGTGACAGTCAAGAAATCGTTACGAGCTGCGCGAGGTGAAATACCCTACCTGATATGATAATGTCCTTGGCCCGGTCTAGGATCTGCGCCGCTCCATCCTCGTGCATGACTGCGAGATCTCCGGAGTGCAGCGCTCCTCCGGCAAAGAGCTTCTTGGTTGCCTCTGGGTCCTTGTAGTACCCCTTACAGCAAATGTTGCCTCGAAAGATGATCTCCCCGATCTCTTTTCCATCCTTGGCCACATCCACGAGAACTCCATCCGGGTGGTCGGTCTTGATCACACGGATAGGCAAGCTGGTGAGGAAGCCATGACCCTGCCGAGCCATTTTGGCATACTTTTCCTTGGCTGGGAGAACATCCCACGACGGCATGTGATACCCCTTGGTGATGGGACCGTAAGTTTCCGTCATTCCGTACACATGAACAGGCATCAGATTGAGGTTCGTCTACTCTTATTAACATTGACCCATCTACAGATACCGCAAGGGAGAGGGGGAAAGAACCCAGACTTACCATTTGCTCGAAGAGATGTCCGCTAGGCGGGCTTGCGGCAACAGTCACATGACAAGGGTTCGGCAGTTTCTCTGCCTCTGCCGCGGAACAGAGGAGAGTGTTGACAGTCCTATGAGAGCAGGTCAGAATTGAGACATAAAGATGGGGTCGTCGGGTCGGCGGACGGTGCAGCATTGAAGTGGGTAATTTCCTCGTCTTTGAGAAGTCGCCAGATAAGCGGATAGTCTATCTTTCGCAGGGTGTAGTGGGTGCCTCGGACCATTGTCACCGCCCAGGGGAAGGTCTTCAAGTGTCAGCGGGTTATACTGGTCATTCTAGCTTGACGGACGCACCCAGCCACACGCATGGAATAGGGGCAGCGTCCAGAGATACTTGCAGCGCCTGCCTTCCAGCGAGTTAAGACCCGACTCTATCACATTACCCAGTGCGGCGAGGTCTTTTTCTCAGTCAGCAATCCGCGTCAACATTACCTGGCCGAGGTCATTGCTTACATGCTCCTCGATGGGTGTACACGGCCCCCTGTGTACGAAACGTTGTTAGCCTGTCGTGCGCTTGCCAACCACAAGAGATGTTACCTTGGGGCGCGAGGTTGTCCCAGAGGTGAAGGGAATGGCGAGCATGTCGTCATCATTGGTGCAATGAGACTGGAGCCCGTCGAACGCTTTGCTGCCCAGGCTGTGGTCATACTGCAAGCCCTCCAGGATGGCATCATCAAATGGACCGCTCAATTCCCCCTCATTGGCATCGGTGTCGGTGTCGATGATAACTGGAACGGCCGGGTGCTTTGCTCGAAATTCATCGAGAAGGTGGATGAACTCCTGATCAACAATGATGGAATCAACCTCTGCAAAATCCAGGATGTAGGTGATGTCATCCGGCTTCAATCTGTAGTTGACAGCCACATTGACCCCTGTTTCCAGTCCAGTGAGCTCAACTCAATCATTCTCTGCCCAAGGGAGAAACGCACCACCTGCCAAGGCAATGCCGAAGATGGACTCGAGAAAAGCTGGGGTGTTGGGCGCGAGAATGCCAACTCGTCTTAGGCTGTGCTTCTTCAAGTAGTACCCAAGTCCGCGAGCCCTCTGAGGTCGAATATTAGCATTTACACGTTACAATTATCAGAGTGAAATCGCATGTTTTTTTTTTGGAGATGGAAGGCATACGTCAGCGAATTCGCGATAAGTTCGCCGCAAGAGTTTGTTGTTGGATGTGGTATGAACAATGGCCTCCGCATCAGGTTCAATGGAGGCGGCACGCTCGATGAAGAAAGTTGGGGAAAGCTGGTGAAGATGGTTCACTGGCTCGGGTTCCTCCTTCACCTGTGAGGAGGAGAGAAGGTGGCCAAGGATATTCTTGAGACGGGACGGCGGGCTGGACATGGCGATGGTGATGGTGATGGACGATGGTGACGACACGCTGTTTTCGGCGCTCGAGATCGCTCTTGCCAGTGATACGAAGTGCGGAAGAAGCCAGGGTTAATCAGAGTTCTACAAGTTCGTCCGGAATGCTGCGCGTGTCTCTAGATACAGGTTGTGAGGAGTAAGTGAGGTAGTTGGGAGACGAGACAGTCGGCGTGTTTGGGGCTCCAAGACATTGGACTGCCTGGCCTCCAGTCCTCCGAACTGCTGGTCTCCCTCCCTTTCCAAATGCAAGCTCTCGCTGGCACGCACTGATTCCAGCGGTTTCAGACGGCAGCAACCTCGGCCATTTCGTCCTTGAGCCGGCTCCCTTTACCCCACACTTGGCAGCTGCGCTCCAGCATTTCCCGCCCTGGTGCTGCGCCCAAAGTTGGGGTAAGTCCATTAGTTGTGGATGCCCGCGCAATTCCGAACAGGACCGAGACGGCTGACTAACCAATCGAGGGAATGATATACACACGTGACGGGGTGAGCATATACAGTCTCCCATTGAGAATACACCTTAGGTAAGTCTGCTAGATGCCTTGGTAGGTACTAGTACCACTGTACCGGCCAAAGAGTCCCACTCACTTTACGAGAGGTCGCGTCGCCCTGCCACCGGAGCCTCGCGCGACAAGGAGAAGACGGGACCGCGTGCGCAAGGCAATCGCCCGAAATTTTATCACCGACAACCACCCCCATACCATCCGCAGCCTCCAAATTGCCCTCGATACCAACTTACAACCTGCAGCTCCAGCCAGACCTCGCCCATCCCGAGAACTGGCTTTGAGCAGCAGTTCGTCTGCGAGGCCCCCCGAGAATCATTGATCCATCCATCTGTGGCTCAAAGTCTAAACCACTGTGCGCGACCATGGCAGCCATGTGAGTTTTCTTGTCCACTTTCCATCACCACCACCATTCAGATTCCCTTGCATGTCTCTGCGACGTTTTGGACCAGGCATCGCATCTCGATCCTCGCGCGCAAAGCAAACAGCTCCGTCCTTCATATGAACACCAGAAGCTGACCGACGATGGCGCCTTCTAGCGAGAGTTTCGACAGCATCTACTTGGATCTTTCCAAGGAGAGTGGCAAGTGCAGGTTCGCCGAGAGCGGTCTCGGATGGAAGCCTGCGGGTGGCGGCGACACCTTCACCCTCGACTCTAGCAACATCGCCTCCGCGCAATGGAGTCGAGCCGCCAAGGGCTACGAGATCAAGATCCTCAGCCGTGATTCTCGCATCATTCAGCTGGACGGATTCCAACAAGAGGTAGCTTGACGCCCGTCACGTCATCAAACATCAATCCCCGCAGTGCAAGGACTGACTGTTTGCTCTCTTCCACAGGACTACGAGCGCCTCAGCAAGATCTTCAAGAACTGGTACAGCACCAACCTTGAGAACAAGGAGCACGCCCTCCGAGGATGGAACTGGGGCAAGGCCGACTTTGGCAAGGCCGAGCTCTCGTTCAACGTCCAGAACCGCCCTGCCTTCGAAATTCCTTACTCCGAGATCTCGAATACCAACCTGGCAGGTCGCAACGAAGTCGCCGTTGAGTTCTCCGCCCCCACCGACAAGAATGACACCGGCACCAACGGCCATCTCGGTGGCGCGCGTGGCAAAGGCAAGAAGGCAGGGGCCGGCAAGGATCAGCTCGTCGAGATGAGGTTCTATATTCCCGGAACTGTCAAGAAGGAGGTAGACGGCGAAGATGCCGGCAGCGACGCAGGCGAGGAAGAGAAGAACGCCGTCACGTTGTTCTATGACACATTGATGGAAAAGGCCGAGATTGGCGAGACCGCTGGCGATACTATCGCCACGTTCTTGGACATTCTACACCTTACGCCGAGGTTCGTGCATTTGCGTTGCCGGCTACAGACTCTCGTTACTGACACCATCGAACAGAGGTCGCTTCGATATCGACATGTACGACGCGTCGTTCCGCCTCCGTGGTAAGACGTACGACTACAAGATCCAGTACGACGCTATCAAGAAGTTCATGGTTCTGCCGAAGCCTGATGAGACGCACGTGCTTCTGGTTATTGGCCTGGACCCACCTCTCCGCCAGGGCCAGACGAGATACCCCTTCATCGTTATGCAGTTCAAGAAGGATGAGGAGGTTACGATCGACCTGAACCTCACCGAGGAGCAAATAGACGAACGCTACAAGGACAGGTTGCAACCCCACTACGAGCAGCCGCTTCACCAGGTCATCACCTACATCTTCAGAGGACTGGCGAACAAGAAGGTCACCACCCCTGCCAAGGACTTCCAGACGTACGTATCGCCATTCTTCCCCCCGCCTTCCAAGCGGATGGACGTTTGTGCTAATAGTCGCACAGCCACCGCAGCCAGTTTGGCATCAAGTGCTCGATCAAGGCCAGCGAGGGTTTCCTCTACTGCTTGGAGAAGGCCTTCATGTTCGTACCGAAACCAGCGACGTATATCGCGTACGAGCAGACAGCATCTGTCACCTTCTCCCGTGTTGGTGGCGCCGTGTCAGCCCTCTCGACCTTCGATATTACCGTTCAGATGAAGAATGGTGCTGGCTCATCACAGTTTAGCAATATCAACCGTGAGGATCTGAAGGGTTTGGAAGAATTTTTCAGATTGAAGGGCCTGCGTGTCAAGAACGAGATCGACGAAGACGCCAACCTGCTCGCTGCTGCGCTCCGCGAAGAGGCAATGGACGACTCTGAAGAGGAGGTTGTCGGGCCCAAGGCCGACCGCGGCTCAGCCGACGAGGATGAGGAGAGTGTTGACGAGGACTTCCGCGCCGAGAGTGAGAGTGACGTCGCCGAAGAATACGACAGCGATCACGAGAGTTCCGGCTCTGGAAGTGCGGAAAGCGACGTGGATGAAGACGAGGACGACGGCGGTGAAGAGGACGAGGAAGAGGAGCGACCCAAGAAGAAAAAGAAGACAGGCTGATCATCTTCTTCCTATCGACGTAGGCTTGGCTTCGGGTTTGCTAAAGGGCGTTCTTACCGGTGGGGGGAAAATGTAATACTTTGCAAGGTACACTAAAGGTCCTTGTTTATTTGCCTACCTAGGAGACCCAGTATCGTGGTTGGTCCAAGGGAAGTCAGAACTTGGAAAGACTCGGAGAGATGGTGTGCCAAACGGAAGTGGGTTTTCGCGCAATACCAGGCTTCTTGCAGTTTTCTTTGAAATGTCGGTTCAATTCGTGCAGGTGGGGGCGTTGCGGTCAGTCAGTCAGCAGGAGCCTACGTAGAAGCCACGAGGTGACTCAACATCCACCAAACCCTTCCACATCAAAGTGCACCGTAACCGGGACGATGATGGAGCCAAGCGTGGCCGCGCCAAGGACCAGCATCACGATACCTCCGATAGACTTCGGCGTATACCAACTGAGGGGGGAAGAATGCACTCAAGCATGCTTGACGGCCCTGGGCGCAGGCTACCGACACATTGACACGGCGCAGCTCTACGGCAACGAAGCGGACGTGGGCAGGGCCCTGCAGCAGACGAGGCTCAGACGCGAGGACATTTTTCTGACAACCAAGATCGGGCGTTGCGAGGGCGGCGTGGAGAAGGCGTACCGGAGCGCGCTGCGCAGCGTGGGGCGCATCGCCGGCGAGGACGGACACGTCGACCTGTTTCTGATCCATCGGCCCGTGGAGCCGAGGAGGGAGATCTGGCTCGCGCTGGAGAAATTGATGGCAGAGGGCCGGACGGGGGCGATTGGGGTGAGCAATTTCCGGGAGGAGCGCTTGGAAGAAATGAGGGGCTACGCGAGCATTTGGCCGCCGGCTGTCAATCAGATTGAGGTGAGCACTGTTCGATGACTTCTCCCGAGGAAGGAGGGTGTTTGATGCGAGCGCGAGACAGGTTCATCCATGGTGCCAGCAGCGGCGCCTGGTGGCTTACTGCCAGAGGAACGGCATCGTCGTGCAGGCGTACAGTCCGCTTGCGAGGGGGCAGAGGATGTCGGATCCGGTGCTAGCGAGGGTTGTGGAGCGCGTGCGGCGCCGGTTGCTGCTATCCGGGACCGGACCGGAGCCCGGGACGGGCGCGGGCGGGGCAGAGGCGGCCGAAGGACGGGAGCCGGCTCGCTCGGTGACGACGGCGCAGGTCCTGGTTCGGTGGTCTCTTCAGAAGGGGTTCGTGCCGCTGCCCAAAAGCAGCGATCCCGCGAGGATCGAGGCCAACTTCAACGTGTTTTGGCTTGAGCTGGATGGCGAGGAGATGGAGCTTCTTGACGGGCTGGACATGGGATCCGCCGGGGCGTTGTTTCCTGCGAACGTGAGCTGACGGAGCGGCATCTTGTGGTCAAGTAGCATCCTCCCATGTTAGAAGACCCGGCCAGGCAAAACCTTTCGCATCCTCGTCTACATTACACTACGTTCCCCACCTTGACACGATCTATTCGTGTATCCTGGATGCTTTCTCGTTGTCGGGGGGCAGCAACAGATAGCAAACAAATAAACAAACATGAAGCTATCGGGGCAATGGGGACGAGCTCCAGAGCGAGGTACCTCAGCATGACGAAAGCGCCACGCAAAAAGCCTATCCCGCGGCGGGGCTGCAATGCGCCGTGAGTCCACCACGTCCTTGGACAAACCAACCACACAGACCAACCTACCCGGACGGGAGATCCGCCCAGCTGCACTGTTCGTACAGTGTACTGCACCTCTTGGAGGGCGACGTGAGGTGGGACCGAGACGATTGCCAGGTTCACCTGGAAGCTTCGACTGGCCTGACCTACCTTACCCCCGGGGGCAAAGATCAGCAAACACATCAACTAGCCGTCGACTCTGATGAAATTGAAGCCATTTTCCCAGTCCTTGCGAGTTCGATGCCTTCCTTTTTTACCCTCTTCTAACTAAAAAGAAACGTTCAAATCAATCGATTCAAGCAAGCGAAGCTCCGACAATGGGTTCCTTACAACGACCACTGCGGGGCGGATGCCAGTGTGGGAGAAACAGCTATGTCATAGACATCCCTCAGGGAACGAACGACAGGGCGCAGGTGCTCTTCCACACAGATGCCCAGCACAGTAAGTTGAATGGGGTTTTTTTTTTTTTTTTTCCTTTGCTGTTGCAAATATTTCAGGAACCACATATGCATGAGAATGCGAGGACCAATGTCTGCGAACCAGGAAATCTGAAGCTGACCGTCGTTGCGCGCAGGAGTCCCGTTGGCAACCCCGCTGGCAGCCATGATTCGAGTACCGCTTTCTTGGTATCGCAGCACAACCCACGCCTTCTTTCCTGACGAGAGACACTCCATGATTCATCGCGTGTTCGAAACCACCTCGGTTAACCCGTCGAAGCGATACTTTTGCGGCTTCTGCGGCACGCCACTGTCGTACTGGACAGAGCGCCCTCACACGGAAGCAGACTATATTCATCTTACACTGGCCAGTCTATGCGGCGAAGACCTACGAGATCTGGAGGACCTTGGTTTAATTCCCGAGACCCAGGAGACGGAAGAACAGCCCGCGATCCCGACGACGACGACGACGGTAGTTGGAAGAGAAACCCGGGGCGTGCCTTGGTTCGACAGTATGATAGATGGCACCCGTTTGGGCAACCTGCGTCGCAGCCAGGTCGTGGATCACAGTAGTAAGGACCGGTCAATCCGGGTCGAGTGGGAGATTGTGGAATGGACCGACGCGGACGCTGGTAACACCGCGGCTCCAGCGATGGCGGAGGATGTCAATATGGCGACGAGCAACTCGGGAAAGCGCAAACTAGGCGAGCGAGACGATGCAGATGCAGATGCGGCTGTGTAGGACATGCAACAATGAGCTAGCCATGTCGTGCATTGCAGCGGCATGGTAAGTGGTAACAGGGTCCGCGGGTTTCAAGCTGGGCCGACTCACCTTCGTCCCGGCTTCCGTACACCTCGGTGAGGACCGAGACTGATGTTGTTGAAGCATCCCATTAAACGTCGGTCAATCCAGGGTGAGGGTGTGGCTGAGGTAACCGTTTGCCCGGCGGGAGTGGAGCGGGAGTGGAAAGATGCGAGCACGCTGCGACGACAAGTGGAGGGTCAACCAGAAAATCATGGCGTTGCAGACAGCGGCGGAGAGGTGGGAAAAAGAACCGGAACGGATGGCATGAGTTGATTCGAAACATTCTTTTCGACGAGGAAGGCGGCCGTGGAAGGACTTGTTTGGGCGGCTTCCCGTAGTACACATGACTGAACGAGAATATTCGTAAAATTGCCGACGATCTCCCGTCAGACGTCAGACAGGGTGTGAATAGAGCGTGGCGTGTACCTGAGTGTAGGGCCGAAGGCTCGTTGGCTCGACAGAACGGACCCGCCAGCCGGCTTAGGCGGGCTGGTCGACCGAAGATTAGGAGTCGAGCGATTGCGATTGCGTCTTTGGCGAATGGCTATTCGAGAAGTGATGGATTTCTCGTCGCCCATGTGATCCTCGCGTGTTGAATCTCGCATCGACCGAGAGTATTTTAAAACTGGAGCCGGAGACGTGTTCATGGAGGGGCGGAATTGAGATGGGAAAAACACGGGCTACGACTCTAGATGCCTTGTCCGACCGAACCCGTTCTCCATGCGGAGTACGACGCCAGAATCGGAGAAGATGCAGACGTCCATTGATGCCAGGTGTCCTCGAAGCGCTGCTTGCTTTCGTGATCTATAACGGCGAGTCCGTTATGAGGCTGGGGATGGACGCCCGGCCGGTGCGGGGATCCTATTGTGAAAGCCGCCGTTGGAGAAGGCTGGCCGACATTGGACGACGCGCGCCGGACGAGATGAGAGGAGGCTCCCCCCATCCTACGTCCGCTGACCAGAGGCAACAGCCACGGCAACGCAACGACGAGACAGACAGAAACTAGCTGGTGGGGCTCGGCGTGCAGCTGGAGTGATGTTGAAGGGTGTGGTTACCTGGCGCCTGGGAGGTGTCGGACGTCGGGAGATATCCCCGTGGCCCTTCCGGCTCGGCTTATGCGTTATGCATGCCGGGCGACGTAGCACGTACTAGTATGTATGACGAGAACTCGTAGGACCAGACATGCCCTCGGCCGGTCTTGGGCGAGGCAATCAAGGGACAATCAGACAGCGTGCTGCGCGTGGCGAGCAGTCGGCCGAGGTTTTGGCGACTGCCGGGCTCGCAGGCTGCCGCCCACGCGTGGTTGCAGATTCGCAGAGTTGGCGCTTGTTCCGGATGTGTACGCGAGTACGGATAGAGGGGACGGGATCATCAGGTGAGGGATCGAGGTTTGTCGTGTTTCGAAGTTGGTCGGTGTTGAAGGCCGGCGACCTAGCAAAACGTGTAGTTTTTCGGGAAGGCGGGCCGTCGTGTGGTTTTTTGCGCTCAGCGGGGAGAAGGGAACTCACCTGGACTGAAGTGACCCCACGGCGGGGTAATGCCAGGCCACCTGTAGGCTGTACCTAGCCTGTAGATACCTACACTAATTGGAGGCGCCCCTGGCGCATCTTTGCAGCCTGTACCTAGCTTGCTGTAGGTATCGTGCCCCCGCAGGACGGGTCACACACGGTCACCCGGTGCCGCCAAGACGGCCAGCGAGGGACCTGGAGCCATTTCTACCGAGCGACTTGCTAGTTTCGCTCACTCGCTGTACCTAGGTAGATAGTGTATGTGCCTGAGCCGCCGTTAGCTTCCCACCTAATGCAATACTATACCTAGGTAGTAGGTAATAGGTAGTATGAGCATGTACTTTCCCTGAAGCCTGAAGTTCAGTAGTGTACCCGTAGGTTGGACCTGCCCCTGGATTGGCTTCTTTCTGGCGTTCCACGCGTATCCGCACCTTCTCCTGCGGAGGAATACCCCGACCATGTTACCTCCCGTGCGAGATGGAGATACGTACTGCGTGGTCCAGTCCCGTCTGAGCTCCTCGGTGACGACGGTCCGACGCGGGAGAACTTCTGAAGCTCCCTGGGCCCCAGATTGACCAACAACTAACGCCCAGTGTATGCCATGTCGCCCGCGGGTGTTTGTCCCATCTTTTGGCATCCTGGCCATCCCGGACCTTGTCGATGTACCTTTCCCGAGCTACCTCACGCAAAGGGTCCCTCCATCAGTCAAATAATGGGACTGGGTTTGACCGCTGCTGTTCTCTCGATTCTTATAAGTATCACGGCAGCTCCTCGCCCTCCTTGCCTGCTTGATCCTCTTCCTCCTCCCTCTTCTCTTCTCGTCACCCTCGAAATCATCTCGGCCTTTGTCTGATCCGCTGTCCTCTAAGACAAAAGAGTGGCTGGTATCTGTCAGCGAGAATCATCCACCACACCATAACTAAACCAAGCACCACTGGTCTGTCTGATAGCTTCTACTGCTCTCAAAAAGACCTGAAAAGAAGCCTCCTGGTATCAGAATAATCTCGGAATCCGTCAACATGTCTTTGCCGAGCGATTTCCTCTGGGGCTTTGCCACCGCGTCGTACGTATCCCCGTCTCGCGATGCTGCTGTCGACTCCCGCCAGTCTGGGACCACTCCCGTACACTTCCTCTTCACGGCCCATTCACGCCTGCTTCCGGTTGTGACCCGATTTGGACAACTAGCAAGCATCTGCCCACCACCACCTTTCGCCGTCTTCCCTCCGTCTTACCTGCCAGCGATTCCGGCTGCCCCCCCTCCTCCTCCTCACGCTGCCCCTGCCCCTCATCTCCCCTCCCCCACTTCATTATTGCCCCTCTCTGCCGGTTGTCTAATAAGCGACCACTACAACACAACATACATGCCGGACCCCTGCTGACGTTCTTTGCACCACCGTAGCTACCAGGTCGAGGGTGCCATCGAGAAGGACGGTCGTGGTCCTTCCATTTGGGACACCTTCTGCAAAATCCCCGGCAAGATTGCCGACGGCAGCTCTGGTGTCACCGCCTGTGACTCGTACAACCGCACCGCAGAGGACATTGCTCTGCTCAAGTCCGTCGGCGCCAACACCTACCGATTCTCCCTCTCCTGGTCCAGAATCATCCCTCTCGGCGGCCGCAATGATCCCATCAACCAGGCTGGTATCGACCACTACGTCAAGTTCGTCGACGATCTGCTCGAGGCCGGCATCACCCCCTTCATCACCCTCTACCACTGGGACCTTCCTGATGAGCTCGACAAGCGTTACGGCGGTCTTCTGAACAAGGAGGAATTCCCTCTCGACTTTGAGAACTATGCTCGCGTCGTCTACAAGGCCATCCCCAAGTGCAAGAACTGGATCACCTTCAACGAGCCGTGGTGCTCCTCCATCCTCGGCTACAGCAGCGGTTTCTTCGCTCCTGGCCACACTTCTGACCGCAACAAGTCTCCAGTCGGTGACTCGGCCCGCGAGCCCTGGATCGTCGGTCACAACCTCATCCTCGCCCACGCTCGTGCTGTCAAGGTCTACCGTGAGGAGTTCAAGCCCACCCAGGGCGGCCAGATCGGTATCACCCTCAACGGCGATGCCACCTACCCCTGGGACCCTGAGGACCCTGAGGACGTCGAGGCTTGCGACCGCAAGATCGAGTTTGCCATCTCCTGGTTCGCCGACCCTGTCTACTTTGGCAAGTACCCCGACTCTATGCGAAAGCAGCTTGGCGACCGCCTCCCCGAGTTTACCCCCGAGGAGGTGGAGCTCGTCAAGGGGTCCAACGACTTCTACGGTATGAACCACTACACCGCCAACTACATCAAGCACAAGACCGGTACCCCTCCTGAGGACGACTTCCTCGGCAACCTCGAGACCCTCTTCGAGTCCAAGAACGGCGAGAACATTGGCCCCGAGACCCAGTCCTTCTGGCTGCGCCCCAACCCCCAGGGCTTCCGCAACCTCCTTAACTGGCTCTCCAAGCGCTACGGCTACCCGCCCATCTATGTCACCGAGAACGGCACCTCCCTCAAGGGCGAGAACGACATGCCCCTGGAGCAGATTCTCGAGGACGACTTCCGCGTCAAGTACTTCGACGGCTACGTCAAGGCCATGGCCGACGCCTACGAGAAGGACGGCGTCAACGTCAAGGGCTACATGGCCTGGTCCCTCATGGACAACTTTGAGTGGGCCGAGGGCTACGAGACCCGTTTCGGCGTCACCTATGTCGACTACGAGAACGACCAGAAGAGATACCCCAAGAAGAGTGCCAAGAGCCTACGGCCCCTCTTCGAGAGCCTCATCAAGAAGGCTTAGGTTAAGAGTCGTGCGTAACGGGCAGAAGAAGGAACATACTAGAAGGAAGGGCATTCATCTAGAGTGGAGATGCATATCCACCACTTTTGTTTATTTGAAAATGTAAAGAGGGCTTCGTGCCGCTCATGAAGTATGAAGACACTTGTCATGTTCCACCACATAGTCTTGGTCTTGATCATCGAAATGAGACATGGACCTACACAACGATGCCGCATCTCCCGCCTTCGTGTATTAGCCGCAGGAGGCGGCATGCATGATCTGACGATCTCGCAATATCGTGCCGCTTCGGCTACGCTGCGGCCGCCGGCTAAATGGCACGTTGTTCCTTATTTTTAGTGACATTCTGATGTCGGGAGAAGTACACTTCTCCATGACATATTGGACATCTCTCCAAAACAACAACCTTGACAAAGGCTCGCGTGCCAACTCTGTTCTCGCAACTGCCGGACCATTGTACCGCCTCCGTGGTTCGTAAGTTATATGATAGTACCACGGGGCGTCATGTGAGGCAATATCGCTTTTTACCGGTGTCTATCTATCTAGCTTTGGCCCTGGAGATAGCAATATTACAGTGGTTAGTTAGTCCGGGCCAAACAGATGTGCTTTCGTATCCTATCCTATGAAAGCAACCAGTTGAAGATGGTATGAGCTGTGGGCGTGATAAAGTATCAGTCTGAAGAATGTGTCGAACACAAATTGGGCGTCAAGTTTCTCATACTTAGATATCCATGAATCATGTGTGCCTATCTACTAGAAACTACGACGAGAGTTTGGTATGTGTTTGGGATCACCCTCTATCCTGAACGCAACCCAAGTACTGTCTTTGGGATATCGTCTTGGCGGGCACCGCATCGCCCTCTCCGTCTTTCTTGCCCTCCCTTTTCTCATCGTCCTGCTCGCGGACCGAGGCGCCGGACGACAGATCCCCGTCCCTCTGCCCCCCTCTGACCTCCCCAGCACCGCCCGCCTCCTCGTCCTCGGTCGCCGGGTCCGCCTTCGCACCCCTCCTGAGGTACCGCTTGAACACGTAAACGAGGATCTGCGCCATGAAGACCTGCTCGATGGTGTACAGCAGCACGGGGATCTGGATCAGCGCGCGGGTGAGGTCGTCGGACTGGTGCCACATGGCGGTCGCGAGCGGAATGCCGAGGGACGTGGTCTTGGCGGCGCCGCAGAAGCAGACGGCGATGGTCTGCTCGCGCGAGAGCTGGCGGACGGTGGCGGCCCTCCTCAGGAGCGAAGGGCCGCGGCGGAGGGGGCGGGAGTCGGCCACGCGGGGGTTCACGGCGTCGCAGACTGCGAGCGGGGGCCGGGCGGAGTAGAAGCAGATGAGGGTGAAGAGGGCGTAGAGACCGACGTTCATGAAAACGTTGAATATGATGGAGGCGTGCGGGGTCTGATAGAGGGCGCCGGTCTTGAAGGCGGCGGAGAAGGTCGTCCTTGGGGGAGGTTAGTCGATGGCCGCTCGTGGAACGTGTACCACCAGGATGGACAACGCGAGGAAGCTCACCAAACGAGGAGAATCAAGCAAAAGGTCGACACCTTGGCCAGGTAAAAGGTCCTCAGCGCCCAGTCGACCTGCTTCTCGAAGAACCAGCGCAGGGCCTGGCCCACGGCTAGGGGCAGCAGGACGCTCAGGCCGAGCTGCTTGAGGACGTTGGCGTACATGGCGCCGAGGGTGCTGGGGTTCGCGGGCTGCCAGTCGGCGAACTCGGGGGTCTTGGGGATGAAGCCGTAGATGAGGCCGGGGGAGATGAAGGACCCGAGGACGTTGCCGATGACGACCTCGATGATGGCGGCCGCCTCGTCGCCGCCCGAGGCGCGGGTCATGACGACGTTGGAGGCGATCGTCGTCGGCAGGCACGAGGCGACGACCATGCCTACGATGATGGGCGTCTCGAGCACGCCGTTTCGGAGGCCGCCCGCGGCGATGATGATGTGGATTATGACTTGGGGGTCTGGTTAGTCTATAGCTTCCTTTCCCCCAGATACATAGGATCCTTACTTAGTAGTATGACGGGTATGATGATGAAGCTAATGCCTTGGACGATTATATGGAGGCGCCAGTTGGTGACGTTCTGCTTCAGCTTCGTGTGGGAGAGCTGCAGCCCGCTGACGAGGAAGATGATGGCTATGCCGCCGTAGATGATGGAGTACTCGGACCGGATGGGCCCGCCCCTGGCGGCGACATCTGTGCGGGGAGGTTCAGCAAACACGGGGCGGCGGTCACTAGAGACAAAGCAAACCGAACTCACCGGGGAAGAAATAGGCAAACACGCAGCTGAGGGCGAAGCCGATGACGAGCCACTGCGCGAGCACGAACTTGAGGACCTTGACGACCTTGGCCCACACGCGCCGCCCCGGGGCGGGCTGCGGCTGCGGCTGCGTCTCGCCACTCTCGCGACTCTCGACAGCGGGGCCGGCCATCTGGGTGGGTTTTCGTTTTTGCCTTTGGACTCGATTATCCGGCCATACGGGGCCGAGTTGACATGTCGCGACGTCCCGGAGGAAGGACTGTGAAAAAAAAAAAAAAAAAAGACGGCCGAGGTGTGGGGTTCCGATGTGAGACGGCCCCGTTATCTTCCGCAAGACGGATCGGAGGAGGGAGATGGATATCTTTCGGTTTCATGCACTGCTGCCAAGAAAAGCACGAAGGAAGGAGAGGGAAAAACAAAATGAAAAGTACCACCGGGGCTGCAACATAACAACATATTTCAGGCGATAATTACTTGCAGAGCGAGCCCCCCCCCCCTACCCCCTTCCAAAGAACCCCGGACATGTCTTCGTCCGCGCTTCAATCAGCCAGACCCTGGATGACGCCAACGCCCAGACCCACACGGCCCGGGTTATTGCCGGCCGCGTCGGCGAGAATACCGACATCGGAATCGTCGACTCTTTCGGGCTCACCAACCGTCGCCCAAGTTTCAGAGTGTTGCCATGCGCATGCCATGCCCGATCGGTCTCAATCGCTTCGGTGCCGAACCAGCTTGGCCGAGAATGAGGCCTGCGCTTGTTGGTCTTTGAGGCAGCGGATCAATCCATTACTAAGATCTCGACACGGCTCTCATGCTGGTGGTCTCGGTCCAGGTTTCGTTTGTTTTATTGATTATGTTTACGGCTACCGAGGGCTTGTCATGTGCCCTCTCCAGCCTGCCAATCTATCTAGGCATTACTACTATCATTTACTGACTTGAACTCATACCCCTTTTCGTCCGTTGTCATCTCGTCTCTCGTACATATCCATTGAAATATCTCCACGGCCGTGTCGTGGCCGTGGCTGTATCCAAGTTCCGAAGTGCTGTTTCCTCCGTGGTAAAACTCGTGTCCCCCTGGGGTATCCACCAATACTGAAGAAATAAAAATAAAAGGAAATGCGACCACCACTCAGGTGATCCACGTCGGTGTGACGATATGCTTTAAGCGTTTTTGGCACCTTGCTGCATTCTCCGCATGGCGTCGCGGTGAAGATCAAACATCTCGCCGGTCTGCATGCTTCTGGTGAAGGCCTGGTTTGCCCTCTCCTTTTCCATTCTCTCCTTCTCACGCCGCTTGGCCTCTGCCTCCTTCTGGCTCATCAGGAAGCTGCGTTGGAGGTCAATATTCCTCTGCATGTCGGCTTCGCGAGCTGCAGCCTGGGCGGCAATGTTGGAGGAGCTCGAAGCGCGGTACAGCATGGACTGGTCGCGACCGTTGGCGCCCGCCGGCGCCACCGCCATGCCTGACCGCAGATCAGCGCGGACCGAGTTGCGGAAGCTGGCCAACCTGGCTTCGCGCGCTTCCTGCGATGGCGCGTTGGAGTGTCGCATTGGCTGGTGAGAGTCGAACGCGATGTTCTCGGCGGACATGTTATTCGGCATGTACGGGCTGCTGACCGACCTCAGATCGGTGAAAGAATTCCGCGCGGTTCCGAGGCTGGTTTGGCTGGTCTGTCGTCGGATGATTTCCTTGCGTTGACTCAAAGGCAGATCATCAAGTGAAGCCTGGGTCTGCTGGGGATACGAGTAGTTGTACATCGAAGCGGACTCGCTGGATATCCGTCGGGGAGCAGCAGCAAGTTCGGGCGTCGTATTGACCCCAGTCAGAATTCCGTACGTTTTGTTCCGCAAAACCACGCTTCGCTGGGCGAGCAAACTCTGAGGGCTGTCGTAAGACATCACCCCTGGGGGAGGGGGAGGTCGTTCGAAGTTAGCCGGCACAATTGGGGAGGCGCCGGCTGACACATGGTCAGAGCTGCCACTCTTGGTGCTGGCAGCTCTGGACGGCTCGTGTATGCTTTCCTCGGCGATCGTCTGAACGGTCGGGACTTGGTTCTTGCTCGAGATTCTCCGGTGGTGGCGGTGAACGGGCTGGGGCGGGCGGATAACTGCAGGCGACGCCGCCGGAGCCTCAACGCCTGGTGCGGACGACCAGGAGCTGTTTCTAGAATGGCCGCGAACAGGCACATAGTTCGACATCGGTCGAGCTAATGGGTTTGGGACCGGAGTAGCGACAGGCGACGGGGACTGAATTGGGCCGGGAGAAGGCGTTGAAGCTGGCGCAGGGGAAGGTGTCGGCATAGGGGCCGGGGTAGCGTCCAAGGCTGTTTGCTTGAGCTCTTCCACATTCAAAGGTGCCGGGACTTCTTTCCGGGCTGGTTTGTCTTCGGGGAAGTCGGTGACCGGCAACATCTCCGGCACAGGCACCTCGGCATGGCTCAAATGTTTCGCCCACTCGTTTGTGCGGTAGTGCAGAGCGACGTTGGAGAGCCCGGGCGGTAGGCGCTCTCTGGTCAGGCTAACGGGCACCGAATTAGCAGAAGCAGTCGATTTGGCTTTCTGCGAGGGAACTGCAGATTGTTCGGTATGCAGCGTCTCTTTGTGTTCTTTCACGGCATCGCCGCCGTCCTTGGTCTTGCGTTGCGCAGCATCTTCAGCTGTGGCATCTGACGAGGATTGCCGAGCTGAAACATCATTGGCCAAGGTCTCTGCATTCGAGGTATGCTTGGAATCGGTTCCATTGACGGCTTCTTCAAGCAAAGATGTTGATTCCGAAGTTGCGGTTGCGGGCCGCTTGTTGGCGTTCTTTTGGGCGAGCTGTGCCTTGACCTCGATGTCCTGGCGGCGAGCCTCTGGGAATTGGACGGTGCTCGCACCGCTGTCGTTCTCCGAGTCAATCGTCGCGGCGATGGATCCATTGTCATCCTGCTTGCGCTGATGCAGAACTGCCAACTCCTCGCTATCCGCCTGGGTCTCTAGACGGGAGATGCTGGTGCGCTGAGAAACCCGCCGCATCAAGCTGACAGAGCTTTGAGAGATGCGTTTCGCAATGGAACTCCGCTTGCTTACAACGTCCAATTGATCGTCATCGTCGTCCGCAAATGTCGCCACGGTGGAAGCCCTTGCCCTCGGGTTATTGTCATCGAGGACAGGGAACGTGAAGGGCAGCGGCACGACCTCGGGGGCTGGGGAGACGACGGGTTTCTGGGTGGCCTCGCCAATGAGATCAGTCGCCTGCCGCGCTCGATGCAAACCTGCTGCTTCCTCGAGCGTAGGGGCCACGCCAGTGCCAGCTTCTTCAGGAACAGCTTGCACTGTTACCATGCTGCCCTTCTCCTTCCCAGCCGCGGTGAATACTTGGGATGCTGTTTTCGGGGGTACCGCAGGAGGCACGTCAGAGCCCTGCATCTCTGCGACCATGAGAGATTGTGGCCCAGGGGTCGACGGGCTCTGCGCGTATTGGTCTGCCTTCTCGCTCTCGCTGTCGCGGCCAAAGCCAGAGTCGTGGTCTCCGTGAACTCTCTCCCATGCCCGTCGCTCCCGTGCGGTCTCGGCCTCGATTTGCTTTCCGATTTTCAGTTCTTCCTCGTCACGGATCCGTCGCTCCTCGGCGAGATCCTGTTGCCTCTTCGACCGGTGATCTTTGACAACGTTCCACAACCTCTTCTGAGAGATGATACCGACGCAGAAGATGACAATAATCGCCGCGAGCTCGACTCGAATACCCTTTGTCAACGGGTATGTATGGGTACCCAAAGGAAACAGTTTGTCGTTGAGGTGCCAGATGTACGCCCAGAACTCCTTTAGGCCGGCTCTGCTGAAACAGTCGATCCCGATGACAGTTGACGTGGCGCCGGTGAAGGAGATGGTGACGATGAGGGCCCAGTCTCGAGTCCAGCGGGTGAAGTACGCAGCGAATGATGCAAACGTCAGGACGACGATGAAGATGACCTTGCTCGTGCCAGAAAGAAGACCGCCTTCCTGCAGACACAGCAGCCACATGCTCAAGCAAAACCCGCCAAGCGCGCAGACAAAGCATTCGGTGATCTCGTTGAAGAACAGAGAAGCGAGCACTCCCACGGCGACGCCGGGTAGGATCGCAGCAGCGACATAGCCTCCCTGACTGCTGTTCGTGACGGGGAGAGGCATGAGATAGACAACGAGCACGGTGATGCCCACTCCTATAACGTAGGCCACGGACAGGGTGTTGTGCATCAGGGGTTGTCTAATGCCGATCAACGTGTAAGCAACGCCGACGCCGAGGAGGATAACACCAGCAACTGCCCAGCCGGGGGTTATCTTAGGCTCGAGAGGCAGTTGACCTTCCGGAACGGTAGCTTTGGCCATAGTTAGCGATGGCCGCGTCAGAACATACTCGTCAAGCAGTGAACTTACTGTTGAAGAGGCTGGAGTTGTCGAGGGAGCTGCCACCCTCAGTCATTGTTGGCGTGGCTGAAGGGCTGGGCGAGATGAGGGACGATGAGACCGCTTCAGTGACAGTGGCCGAAGTTGGCGTGGCCGATACCGCCGATGACGCTGTTGATCCTCCAATCCGAACGGTCCCGGTCCGTACAGCCGACGTAGTTGCCGCTGTAGATGGCTCATTGTCTTGTCGTTTGATAGGAATCAAAGCAGCGCCAACGGTAAGTTGGAGGAATAGGAAGAGACAGGCCCAAATGGCCAACCGATTCCATCTCGCCATTATGAAACTCGTGCTTGGCGGGATCTCGAGAAACCCTGACTGACCCCAACGTTCTCGGGCAAGGTGGTGATGAGTGACAGTGAGTATCCGCCTCAAAGCATCATCTAGGTCGACAGAAAGAGCGACGTCGGCAAGGAGAGCAGCCGGGAGACAAGGTCGAGCTGGAGGGAAGGCCGGGGAAGGGTGGTTATTAGTCGAGTAAAGGACGTCGAGACAGCTGCTTTCCTAACCCCAGAGACCAGTGGGGTTATGAGACAAGACAGCTACCCAAAAGCTGAGGCTGGCAAAAGGGGAGGGGGAGAAGAAAAGAGGGCAGACAAGGGCAGACAAGGGCAGACAAGGGCAGGGAAGAGCCCAGGTTTCGTGGGGTGGAGTAGCGACCCGGAGGTGATCAAACTATATAGGACAAGGAAGAGAACGTAATGCCGCAGCGGGAGGGATGATGCACGGGAGGGATGCGGACCTCGCGAGTGGTGTATCATCCTACCAACCGACCTACCCATGGATACCTAGTCAGTTGTACGTGGTATCCGTACGTACAGGACGAGGAACCTGCGAGTGCTTGGCCCGTCATGAGTTCGTAATAAGGCAGCTTCTCCCTGGCTTGAATCAAACGGGATGACTCGGCGTCTCCATCCGGCGGAAAACGCACTCTCGAGCCGTTGAGCGAACGCATGGAACTACCAGAGCGAACGGAGGATCCAAAGTTGCAGCATCAATATCCGACCTTCCCGGCCGTGTCGACAAACGAGGGACGACCAGATGAGAAGAAGGTATGAGATCGGACGGAGCTTGGAGTTGCCCAGAGCAATTTTCCGACGAGGACCAGCCAGCCTAGCTGGGATTGCGCATCTGGGACTGGGACGCACAAGAAAGAGCCATGGCGGCGGCCAGGGTTGGGGGAAACGCAAGGCAGCGCAAGGCAGCGCAAGGCAGCGCAAGGCAGCGCAAGGCAGCGCAAGGCAGCGCAAGGCAGCGCAGCGCAAGGCAGCGCAGCACAGCGCAGCGTCACGGACGCGTGGGTGCACAAAGATGAGGACGGACGGGTCGGCGGAAGAAGAAAGCTGAGAAGAGCAGCCACAATAACGTGTGGCCAACCGAGAGGATGAGAAATCTACTTGGCGGCGTCGAATACAGCCGAATTACCTGCGGCTCTCGGCCAGATGAAAAAGTTGAGGTAACGACCTAACGGCGCGGCACCAATGAGCTTGCATACACCAAGGGGAAGGAACTGTTCGTAGCATATCATTTGGCGGATCAGTTCTTGCCGAGGGCGAAAACACGCAGTTCCAGGGAGGGCGTGGACGAGACGCGGGATGTGAAAGTTGAGGGCATTGGATAGCCGTGTTGTCTTGTTGATGCGAGGTGGACAAGATGTAACCAGAAAGCGGCTGGCGGTAACTCGACGTCGGAGGTTGAGGCGCGTCCATCCTAAATTACAGGGACAGGGGGCAACCCCGGCATATCACACGGGTAGCGTTGACTTGGGTGAGTGGGTACTTACAGGACGATCAGGAACAGGACTAGGCCGTGAGGTACATTATACATATGTACATACACGGGAACGCACCAGAGGGAACATACATTGGATGGACAGAGCATTGTACGGGACGAGAAGATGGGATGGCAAATGGGACGTAGGATGGCCGTTGGAGCGTTTGCGACACGATGCCTTACGTAACTGCCTTAGCTCTAGGTGCATCTAGGTACCTACCTACCTAGTAGGTACACTACTGATGCCCGAGACGGGCGCCCATCGTGCCTTCCATGTCGTGCTTTGGCCCGTCTGCAGCTGCAGCTGCAGCTACAGCTACCAGTTCAGTTGGGAACAGCTACAGCTATAGCTGCCTTAGCAACGCCTAGGTATGTATCTTTCAGTTGCGGCCATAAAGCACCTCAGATTGTAGGAAGGTGCCTAGGTACCTAGGCAGGTAGGCACTACAATTCAGTGAGGCATAGCATCACGTCCGTCCTTTCAGATACATACTATGTACTACATGTACCTGCAACATGCAATATGCAATGCAGCCAGCAGCCACCTAACACCCCTGACGTTGTCGTGGCTCGCACATCACCATGATGTGGAAATCACGTCGACTCATCTCGCGACCGTCCTGAGTCCTGCTTCTTGGACTGCTGCCGCCACGTCGTCTGGACTGCCGCATTGGGCGGGCAGAGCGTCAACAACCCGTGCAGATATTAAAAGCACAGAGTATTGACTCGTATCCCGATTCAGCGGGTCGGTTGCCCATGTACGCGCGAATGCATTGTGAGAGCTTCCTTTTTTTCTTTCTTCCCTGGCGGCGCCGAGTCTATAGTTCAGCCGACGCCTCCGCCCCTTGTCTTCCCTCTGATGGCGCCGGCCGAAATATGAGAGCGGTATCAATATTGCAGACTGAATCAGGTCCGCCGCGAGATCGGTGGCGCACGCAAGGCAACTTCCCGCATCATGCAGCCGGTAAGCACCCTGCGTGCGTCGCGACTCGCCAGCGCGTTCGAATCATGACCGAAGCAAAGGAGCAAGACTTGTTGGAGGCAAGAGTCGCGATAATACGTGAAATGAGAGTTGCACCAACTTGTCAACGCCGCGGGACAACCGCCATTTGCCTAGGTACATGGAACCACGTACCTTACCTATGGCATTCTGGTCGGTTTCACCAAGGCCCATCACAATTCTCCGCCGTCCGATCACGCCGTGCTGTTGTCTAGATCCCGCTCCAGGCGACATTCCAGAACTCCGGGCCTCAAGCTCGAATCGAAGCCCAGGCCTTGTCTGTGCTTGCTGTGCTTGCTTACACCGAGTCCGATCACCATCCATTCCCGACGCTACACACGCACTTTGGGCTCTACACCATCACACCAACCTCTCGAAACAAGCGCCCACTCAAGCCTACGGATGAAACTTTCCCGCACCAGGTCTTTGGAATGCCATCTCGCGGCAGTGGGCAGAGTTCGGCGATGGCGACGGTGACGGCGATATCCCCACAGTCATGGCGGCGCTTCTGATGGCAGAGAGACAAGCCCCTGACGCAGCCAAACACGCCAGCCCACGGGCGACCGTTTGACCAACCCATCATGTCTGATCAACACTGGGCAATGGGTACACCGCTATTGTCATGAGCGGTGATATCTGCACTTCGCCCACTTTGGTCTTGATGACGTCGGCCCCGCGCCCCGTCCAACATTGCATTGCCTTCTGAGGCGCATGTGATCATATAGGCTCGTTCTCTCCTCTCATGCCCATCGCCTTCTTAATCCCGATAGCCAGGCAGAGAGGTCTCATTTCGGCCAAATGATGGTTGACTCGGTTTGAAACAACCTTTTAGACCCCTCTCGTCCTCGAGGCGCTATCGGTCAGACGCCGATAAGATTGAGGGTCCATCCATTCCTTCGTGCGTCCTGCCCTTCCTTCAGAAGGATTCCTTTCAATGTTCTACTTCTGCCATGTGCATGACGGCGAGAAGCCAACAATTCCGAGCAAAGGACCCTGGGTGCATCCCGATGCACATGGTTTTTGGAATGGACGTCTTCAACGGCCGATGTTGGTTGCAGCTTGCTCCACATGCTCTGCGCCTCATCGCATAAAGGGGTTTGCGCATCCTTGCCCGCTTTCATACGAGCAACGCCTCTCTGCATGAGCATCCCCCTACTGATGACCCTGAGGAATTACTTCCCATCTTTTTTTTTTCTCGCCCTAGCCAAGAGAGAGAGACACGTCTCTTGCCAGCTGGACGAGGTTATTCAATCGGCCAACCCATTCGGCGTCCAGGAAAAGAAACCCCCTAATTTCGGCACTGTAACATCGGACTCTTTAACGCCCTCCCGCCGCCGTCCGACGCGAACAAGTCTCTTGTGGATCGTTTCACTGCCGAGTGCCGTACCTGCGGACTCCCGTGAACCGGTGGCTTGATCTTCAGCCGCCTTGGCTGGCGAGGTCTTCGGTCCATGACCACGGGGCGGGCGACTGGTCTGAGTCGCAAGTGGGTATATTCTGGACGGCTGAACTGTTCTACCTAGACGGTTCGTCCGACCTTGCGGAGCTTCACAATTATGCCGCCGCTCATGGAGGGCTGCCCCTGCGATGTTGCCCGCCATCGAATTCCCTGCCGAAGCCGTGGACGAGCTTCATATGGAATTACATGGTGTTTCCAAGAGATTTGGACACACAATGCGTCCGAACAGCCCGGAGAGGTAGGCAATTGGACATCTTAGCGCACGATAACTAGGCGGTTTATCCAAGTTGCTCTTCGTCGGCCTGCCGAGCTTCCATCCTGCCTTCTCGCGGCCCGAGCATAGCGACTCGCGGACCCCTGGTCTCCTCGACCCCCGTCCTGGCAGGGCAGAGAGGAGCCATGGAGCGATTTCACCAGGCTGCCAAAAAGGATCTTCGCCAGGATCACCACGACCCCTTGAGCCACATCGTCCCAAGACGGCGGGTCTGCTCTCGGAGGTCGTGCGTCCGAACGGGCCCCGTCGCCCGGCTGACGCTTCCTGATCGCCGTTTGGGACCTCCGTCTCCTGTGGTTCGCCTCCGGCGCCGGAGCCCCCCCCCCCTTGTCAGCGACGGCCGTGTGTCGTCCCCGCCCCCTCCTTTTCATAAAACCACAGGGCGTGCCATTCTCTCGGGCTCACTTAGGGGGAGGCGGGGGAGGAGCACAATGCCATTGTAGTTGTGTGTGCTTGAGCGGCTCACTGTGTCTACCTGCTTTGACCTGGACCGCCCCCAGTGCCTGGGGAACGACCGCTCAAACCACTACACTAGGTAACTCACCCAAGTCGCACGTGGCAGCACAGATGTCGACCGGTCGAACGAGTCCATGGTCAACTACTGGCCTACCCGGCAACGATGGGCTCTAGAGCAACCATGCTGCGGGTTTCAGGCTGTACAAGTAAGCCAGCTGGCGCCGAAGGACCAAGTAAGTCACCAGACCATGTTGAACGGTAGTTGCTTGCTTTCGCCTTTGGGACAAACGGTGAAATCGTTGGCATTCAAAGCCCATATCCGTTTAACACTAACAGTACAATGTGTGTAAGTTATGCTCATCAATCCGGCGCATGTCCTGCGCTCCAAAACCATTCGCAACGCCAGTAATTCGATTTGTCGTCGTATACCATGTTTGTATTCCTCGTTCGGCCGTAATTTTTTTTCGAATTCCTTGGCCAGAGTTCCTTTGTTTACGAACCTTTTCCCCAACAGTTCAAAGCAAGAATACTATCTTGCACCGATGCTTCTGGGCCTCATCATCTTTTCGAAGCTGCCTCATCTCTTCGAGACTCGACTCGGCGGTCGGTCCGAAGCTATTCGTCCGTGGCCCATGGCCTTGCCGTTGCGGCTTGATCTTGAGCTTCGTTCCGGCAGCTGCTTCTTCTTACGTTTCAAGAGACCTCGTACCGTCTTGAACGGCAACACGAGAAGTGCGACCACGGCGTAAAAAGGCATTGTGACGATTGCCCACACAGACTCTACGAGCCATTGCAAGAACCCCGGCCGAGCTGCACTATTCTTGGCTGCGGCGGCAGCAAGCGCAATGGCGTCGTTCAGGCGGGTATCGACTGCGGCGAACCGTGATTCGGTCTGGAAGGCGAGCACCGTAGCCTTCTTCTCGTACCGTCGCACGGCTCGGTTCAAAGCATCCAAGTCGGGCTGGATGGCGTTGCGAACGTCGCGGGCAATCGCGGCCTCTGGTTTGGCCTTGACAGTATCCGAATTGCCGTTTTGTTTGATCATCGTCGGCTCCGGTCGTGATTCCAGCAACTCTAGCCTGGCTATCAACACCCTGACCTGATCCGGCGTGACTGCTTCCTCCTTGTAGGGATTCACGTGGACGTCACGCTGGAGCTGGAGCGTCCTGTTCTGCACCAACTTCATCAAATGCGAGAGTGGGCGCAGTTCGGCGGCGAGCAGGAAGATGGTCAAGTTGTAGTTAGAAACCAGCCCCTCCCGAGGGCGGCTCAGCTGCGCGCGGATGGCATGCAGGAGATACGCGCCAAGCATCGGGAACATGAAGCATCCCACCAATGCGAGGATCTCGTGCACCCAGAGCTCGGCCAACGCGTCATCCTTCTTGGTGCTATTTACGGTCTTTTGCGCCTGTTCATGCACTGAGAACGTGGGCGTAGTTGGGACTTCTGATGTGTCGTCGAGATTCCCGTTGGCAGCATGGCCGTTGGTTGATGCTGTTGATGAAGGGCTCCCCACAGCCTGCTCACCCTCACTCTCATCCTCGATTACGGCACTGGCGGTCGCCTCTGCCCGCTCACGTACCGCCTGCGCCGAGTGATACCAGTTCCTAGGCGACGGTGTCAGCGCTCGGATGTGTCCTATCCCCCGCAAACGAGGATCGCAAACGCCCGACATACCAGGGATTCGTCACAGACCAATGCAGGAATATGGCCGACAAGCCCAGAAGCATCGCATCCGTCACAAGAGCACTGCCGTTGTTGAAAAATAGACCGCCGACGGCGGGCAGGAGGGCAAACGCCAAAGGGATCGAGGCCCAGTTTGACATGTCGTCAGTTGCAGGCGTCGGGACCAAGGGCTTGGGGCTCAGCAGCTCCCTTGCGTCGCCAAAGCTATAATCCGACACTGTTGAGCTCCTCCTCCGTCCAAGGCCTGCTCTCTCGGCGAACGAGTTCTCTGTTGGAAGCTGGCCGAAGGGAGTTCGACGACGCATCTGTCCCGCTTCGTCGACCGTTGCGGATCGCTTGATGGAGTGGCCAGTCGGCGATGGTGTCGCCGCTGGCGAGGACATGGTCTGCTTCCTACTAATGTTACTCGTCGCCGTGACCGGCGAGGTCGGGCTTCGGGGGCCGTTCTCGTCGGACATGGCCAGGTTTGTGAATGTTGGATCGTTGCCAGTGCCTCTTGCTGGCTTACTACTGTCGCAAAGACCGTTTGTGTCGGGCTATGGTCAGCGTCGTCGTAGTGTTTGCAGGCGGCTGTCACTAAGTCGTGATTTGCGATTTGCTGATCAGGATTCGAGACGTAAGGCTCCAGGGTAGGGACAGGCAGTCGAGGGGTTTTGAGAATTCCTCATCCGACAGGTAGACACTCGGGGAGAGAGACGCTGGCCGACGGCGCCCAAGACACGCAAGACACCTGTCGAGCCAAAGATATCTCGGGAAAGGGGGAGCAAAGGGGGATGTAGGAAGGAGTAAGAAGGGGCGGAGGCAAAGGCGGCGGAGACGGCGTGCCACAGGTTCGAGGGTGTGTGTACGTGCGACCGAACCGGCTCAGTCGTTTAAGGGCGAGTGAAGCGCCACGAGCTGAGGACTGGTGTGTCGCGGCGGGAATGGAGGTGGTTTTGGCTTGGTCTGGTGGCGACTTGGATCGTCCCTGCCTGGTTAGGTACCTTACCTACTTACCCAGGTACCTCACCTCCCCTTGCCCTGTCTTGTCTTAAATCCGCCGGCACCTTGGCTCATCTGGAAGGTACCTACCTACCTACATGCCTTCGGAGTGCCATTCCGTCCCTACGTTGGACTTGAGACATGGATCTTGGTACCTTACGTCGGTATTGCGTGCACCAGGCCGCGCTGCAAAACCGACAGGTACTATGGGACGTGCCCAAGTGCCCATCCGGCAGCACTGGAGCGCGTGAGCGGAAAGACAAACTAAACGCTGCTCCAGGTCAAGACCGGTGAGGTGAACTATGATGTGGTTTTCACCGTCGAGCATGGCATGGCATCCCAAGTCGAAAACGGGCGGCCGAGGTATCTGTCTGTATCTACTACTCTCAAGCGCGGAATGACAGCAGCTTCCTTAGAGCTCTCCACTGGGACATTGGGAAGCTGAGCTAAGGTGAGCACCAAATGGAAAGTGTGAGCTGGCCAGACTGCTCATCGACCTAGGTAGTCTGACCTTGGCCTTGTACAGTACCCAAAGCAGGTATCTGAGTTCACTGAGAGGTACGTCCAAGCTTGGTACCGCACGCTCCTAGGTGATGTGTTCGAATAGGCACCTCCGGAAAGGTGTCTAGGTACTCCATGTCGGTACCTTCCCCGCCGCAAAGAACGCGTTGCGGAAGCGTGCTATCGATGTTTCCTCCCCATCTGCACACTACACCAAGGTATCTGTGCATGCTGACGCGCGGGGAGGGTTGCGTGCAGGGATCCTCCCGCCCACGTCACTGAACCTGGGCTGCATCTTTCTCCAGATTTCGGTAGGCTGTTCCCGCCGCCCTCGGTACAGTATCCGTACTCCGTAATACTACAAGGGGCCTTTTATTCCACACCCCTAGATTGAGTATTTCACATCCCCGCTAGCCATTCCAGCGCACTGCTATCTAATTAACACTTTAGTAGTATTTATTACTGTTGCTATTATTTGCTACTCTTGCTGTTGTCCGTCATTGTCACTATCGTCCGCCGTGGTCTGTCGTCGTCGTCCGTCGTTGTTACCGCTGTTTGTGGGAGGTGGGATATTCATTCAGCTCGGGGGTGTGAAATAATGGTCTCCTACTACAAGCTTACAAACGAATGGGCACTTTCACCCTGTCCCTACGGACCCTGCCAACTGTAAGCGTGAATAGCTACACTAGTCGTACCTACAGGCCAACAATACCTTCTGGATCTGAGGTAGGTAGGTATACTACCTAAGTACGTATAGGCACGCAAGTAGGTATCCACTGTGTAACCCGCAGCCGGGCGATAGTCTCCGCATCGATACGAGCATTGCAAAGTCGTTCAGGTCGTCTTCCTCCTCTCCACATCCGTTAAGATGGCGTCTACGTCTCATGCGTTGGACGTCGCAATCTCCACGGACTCCGCGTGAGACTCTCACGTCCATCATCGACTCACCTCCCTCGCGGTAAGTTAAGGGCGAACTACCACGGTGCTAACGATAGTTGAAACGTCCCATCCCATCCTCGTCATCTAGAACTGCCTGCCTGCACGCAATTCAAGCCTACCGCCTGCATTTGACATCTCCCCAATAACCTTATCATCACGGCTCTTTGGTCCCGATCGTTCCACGGTTGAGCAAGTCATCGACCGCACTTTTAGTTTCTTCGATATCGAGCAAACACGTTGTTGGGCCAGGTCCGCTTCGGAGACATGTGCCTCGGCACGGAGTGTAGCACTACAGCACTCGCTGCAGCCGACTTCTCGTGATAGCTCCCTCGGCCGCCGGTGTATCAGTACCCAAGAACGGGTAGCCGCTCGAGAGTGCACCCATCCACGACGCGCCTGCCTTCTGGTTCCTACCCACCCCAACAAAAACATGAAGTGTTGCAAAGACTAGGTATGAGGGTATGCCGCCATCTCTAGCCAATCTGCTCCTCTCGACTCTCCGAACCGACTCTTCTGGACCGTTTGGAGGGCGAGCAGCGAGCAGCGAGCAGCAGCACAGCCCACATGGTTTCTCCTCGCCAGAAATTTGCGCCGGAAAGACGGTCAATGTTCTTCATCGGACGCAAGAACGATGTCCCAATCGCAGCGTCACGAGGCCTGAAAACCTTTTCTAGGTTATGCCGCGGGGCCGTGTTACGACCGTCCGAATCGGAGCCGGGCGAGGAAGGCAACAGACAGCCTTCAGCGCTGTGCAACAGTACGAATCATCATCCCTGGTCCGGACGAGCATTTGGTTCATAGAGGCCACTCGGAAGGTCCTCTAGGTTTTGTCATGAACAAGGCCTGCCAGCCCTGTCCGTTCCAGAGACGCATTCCATATTTTTTTCCCAGCTCGGGTTGGGAATGTTCAGTTCAGCTATCACCCCCGCAGTTCGAAAAGAGACGTTCAGTTTTACAATGCCAGCCCCATACCCCTCGGGATCTCTCTTGACTGGACTGGGCGATGAAGAGCACGCATGCAAGCGTTTTCGTCATCCATGCCGTCACGAACCAGAGCAAGTCCAAGCGTAGCCAGTTCCTAGTTGGAACCGCCTCTGCTGATCGACTTCGCGGGCGAGTGTTTGGAAGGGATTCGGACGGTAATTAAGACGTCAATACTTCGGGCATGAACGGCACGACCAATCTGGGATAACGCGGCTGGCTGAAATAGTCTGAGTGTCGGGTGTGTCACTCAGAACCCCGCAATTCTCCTGTTGGTTCTTGCGGTGTCTCACTAGCATATGCCCTTCTATGTATCCACGAGTGCAAACGAGTCGGAACAAATCGAAAGCAATGCTGGGTAGGTAGGTACAAGAAATGGCCTGGGAATATTCGTAGAGGCGTGGTATTTGAATATTTCTGTGGCACCATCATCCATTCACCAACCGCCGTGTCCTGAATCTGGGGCACGAACGACGGCTGCGTGCGGGTGACTGTCTTACTTGGACAGTACGATCGACGTGTAGCATGCCCTGGTGGCCGGTCTGTCTCGCACGGCCGCCGGCGATGCCTGCCCAGGGCCAGCGACGTCGCCGACGCGTCCGCTTGCAAGGAAAATAGTCACATAGTATCCGTAGGTAGGTACTGCTTCCACTTTGCCGCCAGTGCGGTTGCGCCTCTCGTGTTAGACTAGGCTCCATCTGCAACGGGAGTTTACCGCACCGAGACACAACTGACCCAAGCAGCCACGGTGGTCTTGGTCGATGTCTGGCAAGCCGCCCCCTTGAGCCTACGAAGCCAGAGGAACGCAACACGAGCACGGGCTTGAAGCGTGCTGACAACGACGTGACAAGCAATTGCTGGCAACTTTGCAGTAGTCGAAGCTCTCACGTGTCCGACTTTGGTCCTGTCCACCAGCGTGTCCGCTAGGCTGGTTCCGTGGCCAGGCAAGCCCGTTCAGAGCCAGGGTTATTCAGATTGGCGGGAACCACCGCCCCGCCGGCCCCGTCGGGCTGCACATGGCTTTCCACAATCGAAAGCCCAATTTGTGGTTCGAATGAAGGATCTGTCGAGTCTCGAGTGCCTGCTTCGGGGTACCATGCAGTCTGCAGATCAGCCGCCAGCGCTCTCTTTCAGTGCTTATCTCTGGTTCCATTAGGTTTGTGTAAGTAGATATGTGGCATGTCCTGAGCAACCTAGCAGGCTCGGTAGAGCGGGACGGCGAAGGAGGGCGAAAACGACGCTGCATCTCTCAGGCTCAGAGGAACGAACCGCAGCGTCAAACAACATCCTGAGAAAGGTGTCTTGTGGCGCACAGACGCTTTGGTTGTGACGGTATGCACTTGATCACCGTGCAGAAAAGAAGATGACGGGAGTGTGAAAGGGTGCGGCGTGGACCATTGCGCTTTCGCCTTTTGGGGCGAGATGTTGCAAGGGAACGAAGCTGCGCAATTCTCTCCAACCCGGACGGGTCGCCTCAAATTCGCTCGAGTTATCCTCTCCCTCGACCCGAAGCCACCTCTCTCCATCCGAGCGGGATGCCGAAAGGCATCAATGCCGCATCGTATCCGCCGGAATCACTCACGGATGGCGCCGTGAGTTGTCAACGGGCGTGTCGCCAACGCGTGAAAGCTGTCTGCCGACCCGAACAACCCCGTCAAACCCTGGCTCTAAGGACTCGCCGAGCAAGGAAAGCCAGGGTTGCTAAACGGGTCCCGGGGAGCGTGGTGCGTCACGTCGGCAGGACAGAGTGCACCAGTCCTAGCGTGACTGAGAAGAAGCGGCAGCCCGACCGAAAATCTCTGCAAGTTCCAAAAGAGTCAATTTAAAGCAACATGGGCGAGCCAGGATGACAGGGAAGCGGCCAGGCTGACGGATGCCCGGGCTGGAATCCAGGATTGAGGCTGGTTTGGACGAGCCGGCATCATATATGGCTGGGCTGGAGACGGCCTGTTGGCGAGGTGAAGATTCCGTATTCTGTCTCTAATCTTTTCTTCTTCTCTTTGCTGAGAACCTCCCGCACCCACCGATTACCACCGGGGTGGCGGCATCGAGCCTGTATCTGTGACAAAATCTGCCTGACGACGCGGCCGGTGGTCGAGTCCTGGTTTTCAAATCAGCGGGGCCAGTTGGGTTTAAAGCCGCTGGTTGTCTCTTTTTCTACCCTCCCCGATCGCTGCAAGAGGATTTCGAGCCGACAAGCCAGCAGAGCAGACGCATCGTCGCCCCGGTCGTTCCTATCGTGGGCACCGAAAAATCGAGCACAAGGAAAGAGAACCGACGACTAGACGCCAAAAGCAACCAGTCAGTTGAGAGAAGGAGCCTACCTAGCTCGACGAACTGCCGCAGTGGACGTCTCGGTTGACGACAAGACGAAAGCAAACGGCGCCAAACAGCTTCGTCCCAAGCAGACGACGAAAGGACGGTGGAGGAGCTGCAGAACAGCTGCAGAACAGTCAAGTCATCCACCTCAAATCTACAATCTGTCCGGAGGCAGAACCTACCAAACGTCTCATCCCGGGCCACGTTGGATCCGGCGCGCAGGATTCAAGCAGGGCGCGCTCGACTCCCGGACGGCCGTTCCTGCATCAACGTTGGTTGCGAAGGCCGCAGGAGGCGGAGGGTTGACCAGTAAGAGACGCCACACGCTCGGGGATCGGCCTGCCTAAGGAAGGAAACTCACCTTAGGGTCCATATCCGCAGCCCGCCCGTATTGGTAGGTGCCTTTTTTAGGTACCCGCTACGGTGGCCTAGGTATTTACCTGCCCAGTAAGCTGGCGAGGAAAGTGTGAAAAGTGCAGGACCAGTCCAGTGCGTTCCGTTGGGAAGGAAGGGACGTCCACAGCCTCCAGCCTCTTTCCTCCAGGCTTTCCCAGAATGCCGGGACAGAGGCTCAGGGCACTCCAACAGGCTAACCCAATCTCGTCGACTCCCCTTTCCCCCCTGAGCGCACGCTCCACCAAGCAGCAGCAGGTTCCATTCTCGTCTTTTTTTGCCAATTATTGGCCCTCGGCTGGCAACGCCGAGAAGAGCCTCTGTGCGGGCCCCCTTCCTCTTCTTCTTCCCGCCGCTGGGGTGGTAGTCGTAGTGGCACCTTCTTGGTGGTCGTCGTCGTCGTTGACCAGAAAGCCCAGCAACTTCAGTTTTCACACGTCTTCTTCCCCAAGGCGAACCGCTATTGGCCGCATAACACTCGACTGCATTGAGAATACCTCGAACGGCACCACCACCTCCTCCTCCTCCTCCTCCACCACTACCAACGCTGCTGCCGCCGCCTTCTCCCACCCTGCAGCCAAAGCTAATCTTGCAGTCCGAGCCACTGAAGCTGTCGTCGCCAGTGCGCTTGCCACCTTTCTCGCCAGCCTGAGGCTTCTGCATCTCTTTGTCCGAAGCTCCGCTCGCCTAGCTGCAAACCTAATCGTTTTGCTGCGCGACGACTCGAGTCCACGCCGTCTTTTCCAAAGTCATATCCGATCGTCGCCTCCGTCCCTGCCGCCCGCCCAACCTTTTCTGCCACCCTCGCCCTCGCCCTCGACCCCGACCTCGCCGTCTTCGCTGTCGCTGTCATCGCTCCTACTGCTTAAAGAGGCCCTGGCGACCTCCACGAGCCTGGCCCAGGTATCGCTGCAATTTCGTCCTCGACCCGACCAGAACTCCACCGTGCCCCGTAAGGCCGTCGATTTCTCGGCGGCCTTCCTCGAACCATCTTTCCCACGGATTCCCACGCGAGATTCGCATCTCCGTCCCCCGACCCGGCCACCTTAGATGCATCCGCGAATCCTCGTCTCGCCACGCTATCGCAGCAACCTGCATATCCCGGCGCTTCGCCCGAGCCTGACCATCCACTAGCCGCTGCCGGTCTACCCCAGGCCCGTAGTCCATCCTACATTCGTAACTACGACCCGAAAGACTACTTCCTGCAGTCTCCCTTTCGCAATCGTGCCGCCACTTCTGCTGCTCGTCGACTGCCTCATCTTTCGGCCGCCAGGCTCTGGAATCCGACCAACTCCACCCGCGCCCTCCCCGAAAAGACCATCCGCAAGCGACGCCCGTCCACACCGCCCCCTCCCTCGGTTCCTCTTTCTCACCCGACCCTCGACCCCTACTCTGTCGATCCCCTCGGCGTTGGCGCCGGCGACTACCCGCTGCTGACTCTCCCGGAGCAGCGCCAGACCCGACACTCCGCGTCAAACCGCAACAGTCTTCAGGTCGACAGGAACGCGGAACACAGAATCAGCCTCCCGAGGTCGCTCCGTCACTCTTACGACGGGAGGAGATCCGGTGACCCGTCGCCAACTTTCCCCGACCCTGACGCCGATCCCGCACCAGGAATCTCACCGGAGCCACCCGTTGAGCCTCGCGTCACGGGCCTACGGAAGCGCGGGCAGAGCGTTTCGAATCCTCTGACTCAAGATTTTGTCTTCCTCGACAAGGGTAAAGGAAAAGCGGTGATGGAGCAAACGAACGCAGAACAGGCTCGAGGCCCGTCGAAGGACTTGGAACGCGGCCCCGATGTACTCCCGCGCCTCTCGAACGTGTCGGCCGGCGATGGCATCGGCTCGGCCATCTCTTCGTCTAACTCGTCTATTATGGGAGAGGAACTGCCACCAGATTTAGGCGAAGAATGGGGTCCGCAGCACCCGTGCTTTCCTCATCTGAACCCCCACGTTCCCATCGACTCCCCCGAGTATCACAACACGCGCATCATTCGCATACGCAGGGACTGGTTAATAGAAGGAGATTTGGCTCCCACGTTTTCGAATCTGTACCCCGAAATCCTCGATCCGGCAGGCTTGTCAGAGCAGGAGTTCCGCCGGATTATCGACAAGCTTAATGGGGAGCTCATTCCGATCTTCAGCCCATACAATTGGAGGAATATTCTCGACGGCATGTTGGGACTCGTTACAGGCTGGTTGTGGGATGACTTGGGGTTTACTGGTGTAAAGGCCCGGCTGAAGCGCCTGGAACTGTGGATCGACAAGTGGAACAAGGAGATGGAGAAGACGGTTGGCAACGAGGATATCACAATGGCGCCGCGGATAATCTCACTGAGGCGGACAGGCTACATGACGGTAAGGCTCGTTTACTCGCAGCAACATTTTCACATGCTAATTACCTCCACAGCTGGATATCCAAATTCCCGACCCAGAGATTGCCACGGCCCCCAGCACGCCAGCTGGGACGGGAAACATGCCAATGGAGCCCCCTGCTGCGGTTACGACATGATCCCACTACAAAGCTGAAGCCCCTTTGGGCGCGACTCAGTTTTGCTCACGCACTTTTCTTCGAACCTGCTATTTCAACATACCCTCTTTCTAATATCGGATTGGTGGCGTTCTTGTGTCGATGTTGGCCACCGACACACCACTGGCATGATTTCATACGACTGCGGCCACGTTCACACAGGGCTCTCGATATCCAGTTTCTTTCCTCGGGAACCTTCATTGTTCCCACCTACCATTACTCCCTTATACCAGAGGCATGGCGCGGAGTTCAGGGTTTCTCAGCAGTGAATGGTTACGAATGCAATTCGACAACGGTTTTTTTGGTCTTTTTTTCCCCTTTCGCTATTCCTTTTTGACAGTTCGTGAGTAGTCAGTCTTGCAGCTGCAAGACAAAGGAGACAGAGGCGGTGAGGGGGGGTACAAATGGCTAATGGTTGAAAGCACAACAGTATCCCAGTTCTTCATCTGAGAGCATGGCCAGGCAGCTGCTTGTAATTTAGTTTGATACCTTGTCATCCTTCAGCTTCTACCAGCTTCAAATTCTCTCGTACCCTCTGCAAGACCTGTAAATTACCGCCGTAAAACGAAATTGTCTATTTCCACTGCCCATCTCGCCCCTTGATGGCTGAGCAGCCACCTCTGATCCATCATGTTTTCGTCGAATCGAGGTAGCACCATTAGCTATTACCTGAGAGAACATCAATTTTCGGCGTCAAAAACGCGGATAAGGCGTGGTAGATCGCGGTGAGGCTCGCCGAGGCTCGACGTCTGTTGACCGAATGGGGTCTGTTGCTAATATGCTTGAACAGAGCCCTGTGAAACCGTTGGCATCAACAGCCTCCTCGAGTGCTGGCACTACTGCTTGGTCACCGGTGTGTTCCAAAAGTCAAGTCAACGAACCCTAGGTGTGATCAGTCGAGCGGGCGATATGCGCCTGGATCATGACTGTCAAGTCGGGCTGCAGAGCGAGCCGAGGTAGCCAATCGTACCCATGGCTAACTTGCTGGCCGAAAGATTCGACGTTTTCGGGGGCCGAGAGTCTGTCCCTGGTAGCAGTTGTACGGGGCTCGGGTGACACTGGCATAATGAGCATATCGTTACTAACGTGATGTTCGGCCGGGGGTGGATGGTTGTCGCCAATGGGGCTGTCGACTCTGCTAGAATATGGTGGGGGAGGTGACGACACAGACTCGTGCTTCGGCAGAACCTGGCTGACATGTGCAGCTTGACACGACTCTTGATCCGGCGGCTTCGTTGGTGTCACTCTGGAAGGGTTTCTTAGCAAATTCGGGTCCAACCAGGCGGGAGCAATACGTACATGATCTGTAAACCATCCGATGCTTCGAGCCCCGGTCTCGGCCCATCGAGCGATGCCTCGACACGAAGCCCAGGGAACATCCTGTCCAGGTAAATGGATACCAGGAAGCGACGATAGGTTTCCTTGGTGTCCTTCTTGAGTCCGAAGAAGAAAAATATTGGTATCACTGTGAGGATAGCCAAATAATTGTAATTGAGGTCGAAGAAAGTAAGTTCGTCATGGGTGTAGAAGGTGATCGAATGCCACGGCCAAATTTTGTCATCGGGGTGAATATGTCGAAAGTCAAAGGGCCGAAGGGGAATTGTTGCCCTAATCTGAATGAAGCAGAGGGCAAGTACTGTGGGAATGAAGGGAACCAGTATGCAGAGTGTCATGAGGAAGAGACGACGTCTGGTCCGGTTCGCTCTTGTGGCAGCCGAGCTGCTAGATAGGAGTGCCGCGCGAGTTGTCCTCTCGATTTGCATATATCTCTTGAAAGTGATCACTGTGAGATTCAGTCAGCTAGTAAAATGGTTTGAGGTGCTCCCACATGAGTCACCCACCAGAGTAGAAGCCGGATACCAGGGCAAAGATTGGAGTTGGCAGCAAGAAGAAGACGAGGAAGGGCCAGCTTGGGTAGGATATCCACGTGCAGCCTTTGAGGGTGCCGATCATATACCTCTGTTTGGTAAGGGGGTATATCCAGGCCATCTGAATGACAGGCAGTGGAAATATTATCAAGGCCTGATTCCACATCCTTCTGCGCTTCTCGAGTACAGTCAGCGGACTAGCCCTCAATAGGCCTACTTGCTGAGCGAGATTGTGCATGATGGCAACGATGGATGTTGTGTACACAGACAATACAGGCTGATATATGTATGGGTGAATATCACACCAGACATTGCCTTTCCACCACTTCTGGATGTCATCATTGCGCCATATAAGGGCATTGATGAAGGTTAGGGTGTTGGAGATGACAACGGAGTAGACGAGCACGCTTGCCGCAAACTCGCCATGACGGTGCAGATGCCTCGAGGGAACCCAGCAACTGAGGTTTGCCAGGACAGCAAGGAAGACTCGGAATACGAGGTTTACCGTCAACGAAGGTGTCGTCACTTCCGGAGACCGTGAAATCAGTGTGGTCGAAATCGGTGCCATGGTTGAGACCGAAAGAACAGATTTCCACGATCAGGAGAGGCGCTCTCCGTATCGTGCTACGTCTGCTGCGAAGGGCGCACAATAAAGACTGCAGTGTAGTTGACGTCTTGTTCGGCACGGGCGAAAAGTCTTCAGAACGAAATGCGAACACCTCCAATCTCGGAAACGGCAGCAAGTGACGATCGATAAAGTGACCTACCTGCACTGTGACGCAAAAGGCACCGGTCGGTCTCAATTGACGTGTTGCGGAGCCTGCTCCCAGATTATAGAGGCCAGGAGCGAGGGACACAGAGCTGTTATTGCATTCAGGAGGAACCGACGGTGATGACGAAAAGGTATTCGAAGCATGAAGGGTGTGAAAAAAGGGGGGAAGAGAGAGTTGAACCAGAAACGAAAGGCAAGCCGTTACGCTGCAGAATCGAAGGCACACCAGAACATGCTCCCCCCCGAGTGGGAAAGAAGGAAGGAAGAACAGCATGATTCAAGAGGAAAGAGCCTTCCTCACTAAACACCGTTGGGCATGTCGACTGCTCTCACGCGAACGAGCGCCTGTCACAGAATTGTCTGTCAGATTCAGACACGTTGACGGCTAATCAAGAACAGCCTTAGACATTTCATGCCAAGGCTACCATCGTGATTCTGGCGCCGGCCGTAACCGTGGACCTTGGCGATAAGATTTGGTATTCCTTTCAGAATGTGTCCCTCAAATTCCCACAATCTGACGAGTCGGCGATCAAATGTGACGAATTTGAGCCTCATGGAGGTAGAACACGAACAAAAAAGTTACCCGATACCAGTCGTTTCTTCTGAGATAGACACAGAGCTTGATCTCGACCACGTCGCGCCATCCGCATCGGATAACGCCATGTTTGAAATGGCAGTCCATCATTTCCCACAGATTGGATTTGTCGCATCTAGATGTAGAACCTCGAAGTACAAATACCTTTTAAGTAGTCGATGAGCGTGCGGCATAGAGAGATATCGGCCAAATGCATTGATCCCGATAATGCGATGCCGCGATACATACATAAGTAGCTTCGCACTTTACGAGACCTGAGGCTATGCCGGGAGCGCGTCGCAGCGCGATTCCACACGACTTTTTTTGTCAATTTCAGTCTCGCTCTGTCTGCTCTTTTGACGCAAAAACAATTTTGTTGAAGCAAGTTCTTCCGCCGCAAAAATGTCCGCCGCTCTCTTCCGCCGTGCTGCCGCCGCTCCGCGCATTGCCCGCGCATTTAGCACCTCGCCCTCCCACAACCTCGCCCGTATCACCATCGTCGGCAACCTCGCTGATACCCCCGAGCTCCATGCCACCAGCACCGGCCGCGAGATCGTGAAGTACGCTATTGCTAGCCACCATGGACCCAAGGACAACCGTCAGACCAGCTGGTTCCGCGTCACCAGCTTCGAAAACGAGGGCCCTCGCCGTGACTACCTCCAGAACCTGCCCAAGGGGTATGTTGCAGTTTCAATGGGTTGAAGATGGCAGCTCGGCTGACATATGCATTTCAGATCCCTCGTCTACGTCGAGGGTGACGCTTCCATGAGCACCTACCAGGACGCCGAAGGCAAGAACCGCTCGTCCTTGAACATCATCCAGCGTATGTTTCCCAAGAACGACTTGCCATGTCGCCTGCGACGAGATTCTGACACGCCTACAGGCCACATCGAGGTTCTCCGCCGCCCCTACACCGGCGCCTCCAGCGAGTAAACATAACATTCCATACAATGGAATACGTTGTGCGTCTGCCGAACGAGAACGAACGAGAGCGCCCTTCTGAATGTAGACAAAGATTCTCCTCTCTCTGCATTGGTGTTTATTTACGTGGAAATGACTGCCAATTGGGTCTGTCTAGGCGTAGTGTACAAAACTGACGATAATTGATACCATCGACACCACGAGCAGCTGCTCACTGATGCCAGGTTCTTCATGTGAGATCCTGCATCAGCTGTCAAATTACGCCTAACATTCCCCATTGCCATCAAAGGAGATCCGTTGCGATTGTATACCTGACTTTTCTATATCTTCAGACAAGTGTGCAGCTGTCCATGCATCCAAAACCGGCTGCAACTCCGCCCTCGTTGCTCGTGTCACCCTTAGTACGGAGCAGGTAACCAGACTGGTCGTTGTGGACCACCTCGCCAGTGCTCTGGTCCCAGACGGCAGTTCCATAAATTCCAAGCTCGCAGATGATGCCGCCCTCCTCGAGATTCCCGTTTCGCAGGATGATGTTGTCCTGCTTGGGGGGCGTAATGAGCTCCATGAGAATATACGATCCCCAATGAGACTCGGGAGTCTTCTTCAGGAATTCGGGTATGTCCTCGCGGTAGTGGTTGTTGCCACCGCCCTCCCGCTGCGGCTTCAAAACGTAGTTCTTGCAAAGCACCGGGTCCTGTGCAATCTTGCGCGCCTTGAGACCGGCTTCGGAGGCATCCATCGGAAAGATGTTGGTGAAGGTCTGCCAAACTGCGGCCGTCTCGGGCGCATCGTCGGGGATGAAACGGCCAAGCACCGAAGGCGACGAGCCAGATCGGGGGGTAGCCAGGACCTGCTGGATCTTTTTGCTGCCCGCAAGCTGCGTCAAGACAGTGGGGCACTTGATGGCGGACGACCGCTCAAGGTGGTAGCGGGCTTGCCACGCGCTTTCGTCAGGGTAGTCGGACGGGTCGTACCAGCACCGCAAGTAAGCAACGGCGACTTCGAAGACCTTTGATGGATCTCTGGGAAGCTTGAAGAGCAGCTGGCGCTCGGGGGTGTCGGCAACTTCGGTGTGCCGCAGAAGCTCAGAGTAGGGGATGCGGAAAACAGTAACGGGGTCGGAGGAGCTGGCGAGCGCATACTCGAGGTGGCGCTGATCAAAGATGTTCCGTTCGCCGCCCTGGACAACGAATATCACGCACTTCTTGTGACCAAGCTTGGATGGACCATAGAGGTCGTAAGCAGCACGAATACCACCGGCAAGGCCCTGGACGCTCTGGTTCTCGGGCAGTTCAAGTGACCCGGATTCGATAGGTTTGCTGAGAAGGGGGTACTCGGCGACAGAGAGAAACCTGCGATCGTCAGTTGGAAAAGTCTTGATAACCAGTTATCTGACGATTTACTTGTGAAGCAGCGAAGTTCGGGACGACAGGCCGCCGAACGATGCAGCTATCGTATTGAACTCGACTTGCTTGACCTGGCGTCTGGGTTCACCGGATGAATCATCTTGATGGACGAGATAATCCGATCTGAACAGCCCGAGGGAGAGACGCTTCATGTATGTCAGTTTAGCCCGACCCGATTCGCAGCACACGTACTTGTGTATATCCTTCCTTCTTCACCCGCAAGTGGGTATCCCATAGCTTGCCGATAAAGTCATCGCCACTCCTGACCCTGCGTAGTGTCAGAGGCCCAACTTCGCGAAAGACTTTACACGTCTTGTGCCCGCATGATAGTCCATGCCAGGCGAGTTTGTGGGGCCAAACTCACTCGTTTACCATCTCACTCAGGAAGTCCTCATCGCGGCTGATGGCAGCGTACAGCTCGTTGTAAGTCTTCTGCACAGACGTGGCCTGAGAGAAACATTGCCGAGGGAAGGGACTGGGGAAGAGCGTCACGGGAACGTTGACAGCCAGGATTCCCTTCGGATCGGCCTCGGGAGCTACGACAGCTGGAGGGGGCCGCACGGAGAGGCCGTTCCCAATGGCCCAGTCCTTGACGGCCTGCACGAGAGCATCCTGTTCCGACTGCGAAAGTCGAGGTGGGTACTGCTCCCTGGTGAGAGTTGCCATGGCTCCGTTATTGTAGATTTGGTTGTTCAAGCAGTGTTTCTTACTGCTCAATCCCAGGTGCGGGATATCAATAGTCGAGAAATCGATGAGTTTCGTCTTGCTGAGAAATCAAACGCCGAAGAGAGAGTGTGGCTGGCTCAGCACGGACAACAGCGGCAGTTCAAGAAGATGTTTTGCAGTTGTTCTTCCTGGAACCTGGTCTGGATAGTTGCAGATCCTGTATTTATATGAGCAGGCGGTTGAAAGTTGGTTTAAGATGCACCTAGAGATAAATGCGTGTTTTGCTGGAGGAGCATGAAAGATGGAGGGGCAATTTCGCAAGAGGAGGGGTGTCAACTGCCCCACACTGACTGACCTTGACCTCAACCTCGATACCTAGGGTGCAACAGACAAGATGCGATCAAATCGCAACTCTGGAACAGATGGCATAGGTAGCGTTTCTCTGTTTAAGGATACTAAATTAATTTCTTAGTCAAGAGTAACACCAGTTATCCTCGACAATTGATTCTGCTGTTACCTCGGTACCAATACAATCTGGGTACAAATAAGGTCCCCAAGTCACACAAAGCAGCTGTTCAAGTCCTAGTTATCTTATCTTGATCAGATATTCTAGGATCCTACCTAGGTATCTACCTACCTAGGTACCTAGGTAGATAGGATGGTAGATTCCTGCTTAGTACACCAGGCACCTAGGTAGGTGCTAATACTCAGGCCAGTAAGGTTAGTAAGCCAGGTACCTGCGCAATCACGTGCCTACTAGGTAGTCAAAGAACGCTAAATAAGATTGGAATGCTCTAAACCTAAGTACCTAGGTATGCTGTAATAATAGGTACTAGATACCCAGGCACCTACACTACTAGTATTACTACTTTTCTAGTCCACTACCCATACTATTACTTGACCCAAGTCAAGTAAGATAGGCACTGCCCTGCAGAGCAAGGGAAAGGTGGGGCAACTGTGCCTCCGCGACGTCTGACGACAAACGCGTCGTGAATCTTCGAGATACCGCTTGCCTGTCTCTAAATATCTTTCCCGCAACACGCGCCCAACCCGCTGAGACAAAACGACCTGCTCTATCGCTGAGCTACGACTGACAACCTCCACGTTGTTACAAACCACATCGGGCTCCCATTGTGCTCTGACAACCAAAGGGTTCTTGGTCTTTCTTTCTTAAGGTTCTTTTCTTGCTGGGTCCGCTTGCTTAACCGGGGTTCTTGACTCCTTTGTCGAGTCTTTTGCCCCCATCAAGCGTCAAGGCTTCCATCTCTCCTCCCACATTGAGGAGCAAAAAATTCCTGGTCAGTCTTTTATCATATCAACGTCAACAGACACAAATTCGGCGCTCCAGGAGACTCGAGCCAGGTCTTCCTGCCTCCTGCCGTCTAAACGCAAAACGCCTCGTAAGGCGCAACCATCCTCCTTCCTTTTCCTCTTCCTCTTCCTTTTTCTCCCTCTCTTCCTCTACCTCTTCCTCTTTATCGATTTGGCTGCCGGTGAGAATTCTCTCTTTGCCCACCTCTGAACTCAGAATTCAATTTGGAAGGAGTCAACACCTGTGCCGTCTTTACACTTACTCTCATTTGTTTTCATTCTCGGCATTTTCCCCCTCTAGCCTGGTCGTTTGGCTACCCAAGATGACAATTTAGCTAACGCTCAAGAAAATAGCAACTCGTCCGATGATCTAACGCGCAGGCATCATGGCCACCTCCGACGAAGATCCCATATATTGGGATGTCGACAAGGTGGTACATGAGCTATGTACTGCCAGCGGTCGTCCTTGGCACCCTAGGTCTGTCACCAAGAGACCCAGCGCAGCAGCTCTCTCAAAAGCCTTGGTTGACCATGACGTCGATGGAGAGACGCTCTTGACTTACGAGGATGTCATGTCGTCAATCACTGGCCTTCTCCAAACTTTGGGTCTCGAAAAGCCGGCCCATCAGATGACCTTGGTTAGAGCCATCAAGTATCTCCAGTCAAAGAGTGCTGGCTACCAACAATTCAAGGCCAAGGGGAGTTTCGCGTCCCCAAGCAGCTCTCAACAGGAACAAGTCTCGCCTGGCAGCAACTCCGGGCAGGCTCCATCGGACGCACTCAGTTTGCAGCCAAATGGTACATCGCTCTCAGGTCCTACGGATCAGATCAATGAGCATGAGGCTGACGGCGAGCCGGCACCAAAGAAGCGCAAGCTGGCGCCAGTCCTTATCTCCACCGAAGTCAGCGAGAGGAGTGGCGCACACATACCCAATGCCGCAGATGGTCTAACTCTTCATTTCCCAAGCACGAACCACTTGCAATCAGTAACCCTACCGGCTGCTGGGGGCCTGGACAAGTCCGCATCAAATTCACTGTTGGGCCACGGGAAGACAAACTCCATGGACGATATACCTGGCGCCTACTTCGGAAGAAACGCACTGGTTACTGCCGACCAGGTCCCAAGTTCGAATCTTAAGCCGAACGACGATGATGATGAAAATCATACGATTCCTCGCGATTTTTGCATTATTTCTGCCGGATTGGTCCCCGCAGGAAGACGCAATCAAATCTTCCGGGCGATGAGAGGGCTCTACCTCAAAAACAGTAGAGCGCACATTCTCATGAGAGAGGGCATGGCGCCTTACGTCGAGCCGGACGAGGGCGAGAAGATTCTTCCGGTCTTCGGTGACTCGGACAGTGAGGAGGAATACGATTCGGACACTCGGCAGGAGATCGAAGATGAACAAGAGGACATTCGCCTGGAAAAAGAGCGGAAGATGCATCAACTAACGAGCGACGATGTTTACCGGATCATGCATGAGGAAATTGCGCGCATGGAAGAGGACTGGGACGAACGGAAGCTCCCAGTCAGGGAGAGGAAAGCAAAGAGGATTTGGAATCGCCCAGGCCGTCGCAGTCGTATCCAACAGGCCTCAGCTGAAGTGAAAGCAATGAGCAAGCGCATCGATAAGCTAAGCGCAGAGGTGCAGCATGACGAGTGGCAAAGCGAGCAGCAGTTGAGAAGACAGATGCAGTGCTTCGAGGCCACAGTACGCGATCGAAAAGAGCAGAAGTGGCTTCTCTCCATCCTCTTAGGACCAGAACCTCTCGGTCCGGAGACAATGCCCAGGATCCGCTTGCCAGCGGCACGACGTGAGGTTCTGTCTGACGAGGACGGTGAACTTATCATGAGCGACGAAAGCGAAGACGATTTCGTGATTGACGACATGAAAGGCATAGCCGCCTCTTCAGAGCCATCTGAACCTCGGCCAACAAGTTCCATGGATTTGGATCATCCTGCGCCCTCCGTGGAGCCAGAACAAGGACTTCGTGACCATCTCACCTCGACGAACGTATCGGCGAGGATGCCAGACTCCTTTGAGGTTGGCAGTCCTATTATCGATCTCACAGGCGCCGACTCGGAACCAGTCGCCGAAATTCGAGAGGTCATTGGCCTTCTGACTCCTACTAAAGACAGAACGAAGGACATACGCTTGAACACAGAGATTGCCGATGAAGAGACGGTGGGATTTTCCGAGGAAGAGCTTGACATTCCCT
>WIGN01000273.1:0-56122 GCA_014235955.1 Colletotrichum sojae | reverse complement strand
GCCCCGCCGAGCTGCTGCACGAGGTGCGCGTACTGCCGCGAGAGCGAGGTGACTTGGCTCTCGGACAGCACGCGCGAGTCGTAGATGAGGACCAGCTCGGCGCGGTCGTCGTGGACGTGGCCCTGCGCGACGAGAGGGTAGTTGAAGTAGCCCTGCAGCTCGTTCATGGCGTCCTCCCTGGATCCGGACGACTCGAGGAGCGCGCTGGAAGAAGAGTCGTCGGAGTAGGCCAGATGAGGCATGGGCTGGATGACGAGCAGACTGCTGAAGTCGCAGGCGTCCTTGGCCTCGGGGCTGAGGCGCGCGATGGACTGCAGGCCGAACTGCTCGTAGGGGACCATGTCGACGCCCTGGTTCTGGACGTCGAGGAGGTAGTCGGACACGGTCCTCTCCCGGCGGCCGTCGAGGCGGACTCGCAGGGCCACCGTGGCGATGATCGGGCCGGCGATGGATTCGATGCCGGCGACGGGGGCCTGTCTTCCGGAAATAGTCGTGCCGAAACACACGTCGTCGCTGTCGCAGTACCGCGAGAGCAGGAGGGCCCACGCTGCGCGTAGGATCGTGGCCTTGGTGATGGATGAGTCGACGTCGCCAGCAGCAGGCAGCATAACCGTCTGCGCGAGCGAGCGACTGGTTTCCTCACCCGATGTCACGGACGACGACGGGAGAGGGGGAGGGAAGCTCGCGCGCTTGGCATCCTGCAGCTGGGTCTTCCAGTACTCGGCACCGGCGTCGCGGTCCAGGCCGGCGAGGTACTGAATGAAGCTCGAGTACGGCCGGAGCGCGGACTCAGGCGTCGTTGTTCCGTGGTAGGTGCGGTAGAGAGTCTCGGTGATGAGGCGGATGGTCCAGCCGTCGTAGACGGTGTGGTGGATGACCCACGTGAAGTGGGTTGATCCGTCCTTGTCTTTGGCGAGAGCGTAGTGGCAAAGTCGCGAGCCGCACATCATCTCGACCTCTCGTGCATTGTTGGACAGTTCTGAGGGGCTGATGTCGCTTGCACCCATCGTCGTCCACTCGACATCGTCCTTGACGAGGACCTGGTAGAATGCGCCCTTGTGGAAGACGATTCTCGTCCTCAAGACGCCACAGGCAGCAATGGTGCGCTCCCAGGCATCTTTGAAGCGGGCGACGTCTGCACCCTTGCCGAGCTTGAAGAAGAAGCGGGCGATGTAGGTGCCGGGCTGCTTGACAGCCAGGGCCATGAGGCCTTCCTGCAGTCTGGTGCAGGGGTAGATATCCTCAATGGCCTCGACGGGGAGGTCGCACTGCTCCGCTGCGGAAGACAGAGCGAGGTCGGCCTCGGACTCCGGGAGCAAGCTGAACGGCTCCACTTGTGTGGTGACGCTCTCCTCGAGAATCTCAGCGTTGGCGGCCATGATGTCGAGACGGGAGTCTTTGAACACGGATGCAACGGTCAGACCGATGCCCTGGAGACGAGCCTGTGTGGTCAGCTTGATGGCAGAGATCGAATCACCTCCGATGCGGAGGAAGCTATCGTGTCTGCTGATGTCTTCGGGCTTGAGGCCGAGGACCTGCGCCCAGAGGTCACGAAGCTTGAACTCCAGCTCGGTCGCAGGGGCAACCCTCTCGCGGTGGTTGATCAAGCTAGAAAGAACAGCGATCTGGTCCTGTGAGAGTTGCGCGGCGATGGTCTTCAACTGCTTCTTGTCGAGCTTCATGGACGTGCCGAAGGGCATGCGTGTCAGGGGGAGTAGGAGACCAGGCACCATGTACCTGGGGAGCTTAGCCTGCAGATCACCCAAGATCGTGAAAAGACGCGCTTGAACGACCCCCTCGACGGGAAGAAGCTGAATATCAGCGCTGGCGTCCTCTGAGTCGGCGAAGGAGATGAAGGCAACAAGAGTCTCGCCAGATTCTCGGTGGACGACATCGACAGAGGCGTGGGTAATCTCCGGGCAGGAAGACTTAATGTGGAACTCGATCTCCGACAACTCGATGCGCTGGCCGCGGAGCTTGACTTGCGTATCTGCGCGGCCGACGTAGATGATGCTGCCCTCGGTGTTGTAGCGCACCAGGTCTCCCGTGCGGTATGTCCTTGACCCGGTAGTAGATGACCAGGTGGGGCGGTGCTCGGCGAACAGCCTTCTCGTTCGCTCGTCATCTCCAAGATAACCACGAGCAAGGGCAAAACTCTCTACCACGAGCTCACCGACGCAGCCGAGGGGCGTCAGTACATCGGGATCATCCTGCTCGACGACCCAGCATCTGGCATTGAAGGGCTTGCCGACGGTGGTGGCAGCCAGTCCCAGAGCCGCAGTGCCGAAGTCGTGCGTCAGACAGACAACGCAGGTCTCGGAAAGACCGTACCCGTTGTGCAGACGCACTCCAGGGCGGTTCCAAGTGCGAACGACGTCTTCGCCAGGGGCCTCACCAACAAGCACCAGGGTGCGGACCGACGGTGCCGTGTCAGGGTTGATCGTGCTTGCAAACGACGGCGTGACGATGGCGGTGTTGACCTGGGCCTCAGCAAGGTAGCCAGCAATGTCCTGCAGCCGTTGGGTTTCCGAAGGTACGCAGACGGTGCCTCCGAAGGACAGGGTGCCGAGGATCTCGATGATGGAGGCGTCGAAGACGTGGCTCGAGAACTGCAGCACGCGGGAGCCGAGACTTTCTCCGAAATCTTCGGTCAGACCGATGATGCTGGAGCAAAGACCGGCGTGCTCAACGACGATGCCCTTGGGGACGCCGGTGGAGCCTGAGGTGAAGATGATGTAGGCCATGTTGTGAGGGGCGGCGGGGATGATGGTGTTCCTACCGGTCTTGGAGAGAGAGGAATCACCGGAGAAGAAACCGTTAGTCAGAGCAATCACGGTCGCGACCTTTCCAGAGAACAAGGATGCGAAGCTGGGCGACGTGATGACGATATCAGCTCCAACCTGGCGCAGAATCTCCTGGTGACGAGTAGACGGGTGTGAAGGGTCGAGAGGAACGAACGCGCCTCCGGACTTGATGATGCCCACCATGGCCACGATGGCCCAGACCGACTTGTCGAAGCAAAAGGGCACAACCTTCTCAGGTCCGAGACCGAGGCGTGAGAGGTGCTCGCTCAGCTGGGTAGATAGACGATCCAGCTCCGAGTACGTGAGAGATCCATCCCAGGCGGAAACGGCTTCCTTGTGAGGGTTCTGTGCAGCTGATCTGGCCATCAAGTCGTGCACGCAGGTTTCTTCGAGACGAGGAGCAGCCATGTTCCAAAGCATGATCTGCGCGAGGTCCTCGGGGCCTGCAAGGTTGACGCTGTCAAGCAGCGCAGTGTGGTCGTCGCCAGCCAGAAGGCCCTGAACAGCGGTACGAAAGTGGTGCGAGATGGTCTTGACCTGCGCCTCCTCCAAGATCTGCGCATCATAAAAGGCAACGAGCTCGACGTGGTCTGGGTAAGTGTGCGCCTGGAGGACGAAGGGGTAGTTGACGTAGCTCGATCCCTCGACGGCGCTCGACATATCCCCGTCCTCGGCGGCAGCCTCCAGGATCGCCGACGTCGAGCCCTCTCCAGCAAATTGAAGCTGCTGTGCAGGCTGAATGACGAACAAACTCGACAGATCACAAGCATCCTTGGCATCGGGGCCGAGCTTCGAGATGTTGTGCAGGCCGAATTGCTCGTGCGCAACCATACTAGTAGCTTGGCTCTGAATCTGGTCCAGGAAGCCGGAGACGGATTGTCCACGATCGACCCGGACGCGGACGGGAACCGTGGCAACCACGGGTCCTGCGACGTCCTCGATGCCGTCCACGGGGGCGTGGCGGCCGGAGACGGCGGTGCCGAAGCAGACGTCCTCCGATTCGGCGTGGCGAGAAAGAACGAGGGCCCACGCGGCGCGGAGCACGGTCGCGATGGTAATGCGTGCGTCTCTGGCTTCAGACTCAGGGAGGGCGATGTCAGTCTTCAGCGAGCGTGTGACAGCATCGCTGGCCGTAGTGTCTGGCAGTGCGGGACGAGATGAGGCCGGGAAGGATGTTTGCTTTGCGTCGCGCAGCTGGTCGGCCCAATAGCTCGCGCCTTCGTCGTTGTCGAGGTTGCGAATGTATCGGATGAAGCGGGCGTAAGACACCGGTTCGCGGGCGCTTCCTTCGAGGTGGTGATAGGCTTGGTGCAGGGCCTCCATGACGATCTTGCCGGTCCAGCCGTCGTTGATGGCGTGGTGGATAGTCCAGACGAAGTGGTCGCCATCAGATCCGTGGACGATCTTGTAACGGCAAAGGCGAGAGCCATACCCCATGGTGATGGTCTCTGACTCAGAGTCCCAAGAGACGTCATCCTTGATGATGACTTGGATGGACTCGCCCTGGAAGAGCACAATCCTGGTTCGCAGGTTCTCGAACAGGTTGACGACCGTCTCCCACGCAGCCTTGAACCGGGGAAGGTCGACATCACGTCCGAGGCGGTAGACGTACTTGGCCACGTACGAGCCGGGCTGCTTGACTGCGAGGGCCATCAATCCCTCCTGCAGCGAGCTGCAAGGGTAGGCATTCTCGATGACGGCTTCGGAGGGCAGGCAACAGATCTCTCGGAGAGAAGAGCCCTCTACGTGGTCATCCGCAGACGTGATGTCGGTAGATGCCTGCTGCTTGACCATGTTCTGCATGGGCTGTTCCAGCAAGCTAAAGGGGACGTCCTCCTGAACAACCTGTTTCTCGTGCACTGAGTCCTGGTTGACCTTCAGACTCAGAATGGACAACCTCGGGTCATCAAAGATGTCCTTCACAGTGAACGCGAATCCAACCTTGCGACCAGCAGACACAAGACGAATAGCCGAGATCGAATCACCTCCGATGCGCAGGAAGCTATCATCACGGCCAACCATCTCCAGCGGCAGTCCAAGCAGCTCAGACCACAGCTTCTGCATGCGGCGCTCCGCCTCGGTCTCGGGCTGGCGATGGTTCCCGTCCGCGAGCGAGTACATGACGAGATGCTTCTGGCTCAGCGCAGCCGTAGCGCTGCGGAGCTTCTTGCGGTCCAGCTTCGTGGACGTGATCACGGGCATGAACCGGCAGGGGATGAATAGCGTCGGGACCATGTACTGCGGCAGACGAACTGCCAGCTCGCCAGCCATGGTGGCAATGATCCGTCCGAGATCGCCGTCGATAGGTAAAAAGGGGCTGTCAGACCCAGATGGTTCCGTGTCGTTGGTGAAGCAAAAGTACGCAGCGAGGTTCGTGCTGGCCTCGGTCTTGAACACGTCGACGGCAACCTGACACACACCCTCAAGAGCGCTGCGGACGTGGTGTTCCACTTCACTCAGCTCCACGCGCAGGCCACGGATCTTGACCTGCGTGTCCTTCCGCCCGACGAACTCGATCGTCCCGTTGGCCTTGTTGTAAAACGCAAGATCGCCAGACTTGTAGAACCTTCCCCAGCGGGGCTGCTCCTGGCGAGGAGCCCAGGTCGGAAGATCCTTGACCGTGGTCTGCTCCGTCAGCGTCTCGTTGCCGAGATACTCGCGCAGCAGCGTCGGGCCTTGAATGACGACTTCGCCGACGCAGCCCGTGGGCGCGAGGCGCCGGGGTTCCGCGGGGTCGACGATCCAGCAGCATCCTCCCACGGGGCGGCCGATGGTGAGAGGGGAGTCGTTCGCGGCGAACTCGTGCAGTGTGCTGAACACACAGGTCTCTGCGGGACCCCAGCCGCTGAAGAGGCGGACTCGTCCCTGCCACGCGTCGACGATGTCTCTGCCCACGGCTTCTCCCGTGGCGATCAGGGCCTCGAGGGTGGGCAGGTCGTCAGGGGACGTGGTGCGGAGGAACGAGGGGGTCAGGAGGGACCATGTGACGCGAGCCTCGTTGGCGAACTCGGAGAGGTTGTTCATGCGGGCGTCGTCTGAGGGGACGCAGATGCAAGCACCCGCGATCAAAGTGCCGACAGACTCGAGGATGATGGCGTCGAAGACGTAGGATGCGAACTGCAACATGCGGGCGTCGCGGCCCATGCCTAGTCTCTTGAGGATGGCGACTTGGCTGCTGCAGACGGCCTCGTGCTCCATCACGAAGCCCTTCGGCACGCCGGTACTTCCCGAGGTGAACAACACGTAGGCAGCATCGTCGGGGGTGACACTGGTGGGAGGAGTGCTCAGGCCAGGGGACTGGCCAAGCATGCGATCCAGTGCGGCGGAGACCACGGCGACGTCGGCGGTGAGCCCGATGCACCGCTCATACGTTGTTGGCGACGCGAGGGTGAGCTTCGAGCCCGTCTGAGATGTGATTTGGAGGTGACGGTCCGAGGGGTGGCCCGGGTCGAGGGCAGACCACGCGGCGCCGGCCTTGTTCACAGCCAACATGGCTACAAAGAACCAAGCAGACTTCTCGAAGCAAGTGTGGACGATGTCGCCGCGTCCAACGCCGTAGTCATCAACAAGGTGGCGGGCGAGCTTTGTGGCAGCAACGTCCAGCTCGCGGTAGGTCATCTTCGCGTCCCACGCGTACAGCGCCGGCGCATCCGGCTGCCGCTTGGCCCGCTCCTCAAAGAGGGTATGAAAACATGTGCGGATGGTGGCGGGGACCTCGCGGTTGTTCCACTCCAGGGCTTGGTGGACGTCCAACTCGCTTGTGACGATTACATCAGCGAGGGGAGTCTCGTCTTGTTGAAGCAGTTGCTGAACGACGTGGTCATATTGGTGTGCGAGCGAGTTGATCTGCGCAGGGGAGAGAACATCCGGATCATACACGAGCGCGAGCTCGACCATGTCGCGGTGGACGTGGCCCTGGACGACTAGTGGGTAGTTGAAGTACCCGTCCATGGCGTCGCCGGCGACGTCGGCATTTTCGATGACGGGCTTGGTCGGGTTGTCGGCGTACATGAGGTCCGCCACGGGTTGGACGACCAGGAGACTCGAAAAGTCACACGCCTCCTGGGCCTCGCGGCTAAGCTTGGTGATGTTTTGGAGACCAAACTGCTCGAACGGAACCATGTCCATTCCCTTGGCCTGGAGGTCGTCGAGGAAGGAAGAGACGGTGGCCTTCTTGTCCTCAAAGCGGACTCTCAGAGGGACCGTTGCGATGATGGGGCCCGCGATGCTGGCGATTCCCGGGACGGGCGCGTTACGCCCGGAGATCGTGGCGCCGAAGCAGACGTCGTCCGTTGCGCAGTAGCGGGCTAGGACGATAGCCCACGCAGCCCTCAGGATGGTCGGCTTCGTGATGGACGAGCCGGTGGAGTTGGGCATCGCGAGACGGTGACGGAATGTTCGGCTCTCGCTTCCAGGTCCAGACTTGTTGTTGACTGGGAAAGTTGCGCGCTTCGCCTCCTGCAGCTCGGTTCTCCAGTATTCCTCGGAGGCTTGCGTATCGAGGGACATAGTGTACTGGATAAAGCTGGCGTAAGCTGGCGGCTGCTGCATATCAGTGCCGTTGATGTCGTAGTACGCCCGGTGCAGCGTCTCGACAATCAAACGCGTCGTCCAGCCGTCGAATACAGCGTGGTGAAGCGCCCAGATGAGGTAGCTGGCTCCATCTTCTCCCTTGGCGAGAGAGTAGCAGGAGAGTCTGGAGCCGTATCCCATCTCGAGCTTGGCCATCGCGGCGAGGGTGTCTTGGAGCGTGAGACTGCTGGCGTCAAAGCCAAAGGTCTCCCACTGGGCCTCTTCCGCGACAACCACTTGCAGAGCCGTCTCGTCAAGGTGTGCAATCCTCGTGCGAAGGATCTTGCAGACCGAGACGGTCCGAGCCCAAGCGGCCTTCAGCCGGGTCATGTCGACGTCGTCAGAGATGCGGTAGACGAACTTGCCGATATACGATCCGGGTTGCTTGACGGCCAGCGCGATCAGGCCCTCCTGGAGGCTGGTGCAGGGGTAGATGTCCTCGATCTGGCTCTGGTTCGAAAGGCCGCAGTGCTCCTGGGCCTCAGAGATGAGGTCCGGTACTCTGGATGCGGGCACGAGAGAAAAGGGCTCGACTTTAGATACGGAAGCCGTGAGTGCAGCGTCTTCAATAACGGTCGCGGCAGCGGCCATGGCAGCGAGGCGCGGGTTCTTGAAGATGGAGGCCACGGTGAGATCGATGCCGGCGCTCTCCCTAGCAAGAGTAACGAGCTTGATCGCGGAGATGGAGTCTCCCCCGATAGCGAGGAAGCTGTCCGACCTGCCGATCTCGCTCTCAGAAATACCGAGAACTCGGGCCCAGAGCTCCCGCATCTGGAGCTCCTGCGGCGTCTCTGGCGCAGCCTTGTCCTCACTGATCGCAAGGGAGTAAGCCCGGAGCTCCTCGGCATCCAGACCAGATGCCATTGCGCGGAGACTCTTCCGGTCCAACTTCATCGACGTCGAGTACGGCATCTCGCGCAGAACGAGAACGGCGCTGGGCACCATGTACGACGGCAGCTTGGCCCTGAGCTGGTCGAGGATGGACGTCGAGCGGGTGTTCAGCTTGGCGTCCATGGGGACCAGGCCGCTGGCGTTGTCCGTGGTGGCATCCGAGAAGCAGACGAAGGCAAAGAGAAGCGTCGAAGAGTCGCGGACGACAACGTCGACCGCAACCTGCTCCACCAGCTCCGACGCCTCGCGGATACCATGCTCAATTTCGCCGAGCTCGATGCGCTGGCCGTGTAGCTTGACCTGCCCGTCGCGTCTTCCAACGAACTCCAGCGTCCCGTCGGCGTTGTACCGCACGAGATCGCCGGTCTTGTACAGCCTGAGGTCGTCCGACTCGCCAGTAATAAAGGACCTCTGCGTCCGGGCCTCGTCGCCGAGGTAGCCCTTGGCAAGCGCATACCCCTGGACGACGAGCTCACCAGTGCATCCCACGGGGGCGAGGCGGGTGTGGTCATCAGGCTCGACGATCCAGCACAAGTTGTTGAAGCCTCGGCCGATGGTACGGGCAGAGGCCTCGGGAGAGGGGTACTCGTGCATCACGCACATGATGCACGTCTCCGTCGGTCCGTAGCCGTTGAGCAGTCTGAGGCGCGGGTGCCAGGTCCTGATGAGATCGGTTGAGGGCGCCTCTCCGACCAGAACGAGGGTCTCGAGGCTGGTGACCTTTTCTGGGGAAAAGGTGCTGACGAAGGAAGGGGTCAGGAGGGCCGTGTTCACGCCGGCGGATTGGATGTACGCGGGCAGGTCTTGGAGACGCGAGGCCTCCGAGGGCGTGCAGACGGTGCCGCCGAAGACGAGGGTGCAGAAGATCTCGGTGATGACGGCGTCGAAGACGTGGCTGCTGAATTGTAGGAATCGCGTCGCTCCCGACATGCCCATGACCATGCCGTGGGTGACGAGACTCGAGCATACTGCGTGGTGCTGGACGACGATGCCCTTGGGCTTGCCGGTTGAGCCGGAGGTGAAGAGGACGTAGGCGGCGTCGCTTCCCTGAGTCTGGGGTAGGGCGATGTCGTCAATGTTGCTGGACTTGATGCGCTTCATCTCGGAGGCAGAGAGGGTGATGACGCGAGACGAGAGCTTCTGGCATGCTTCTTTCGTAGAGGCCGAGGCCACAACAACCTCAGCACGCGCCTGCCCAATGACCTCGCGGTGTCTCTCCTCAGGATGCGACGGATCGATGGGGACAAAGGCGCTGCCCGTCTTCAAGACGGCGAGCATCGCAACAGCAGCCCAGACGGTCTTCTCAAAGCACACGGGCACCATGTCCCCGGGCCTCACACCTTTTGCAAGCAAGTGCTTCGCAAAGGCCGTGGACATTGCCTCCAACTCCTCGTACGTCGCGCTCCCGTCCCAGCCGCTCAGGGCCTCCTTGTCCGGGTTCTCCGCCGCCTGCATCGCGACGAGGTCCTGGATGCAGGTGTCGACCAGCTTGGGCGGGCACCCGTTCCACTCCATGACCTTTTGCGAGTCCCACGGCCCGGAGACGGAGACGTTGCCCAGCGAGCCTGCGGTCTCGTCGTTGGCGAGGAGTTGCTGCACTACGTGGTTGAACTGCGCGGATAGCGCCTCCATCTGCGCGTCCTCGAAGAGTCCCGAGTCGTAGACGAGCAGCAGGCCCACCCCGCCGTCGGCGGAGACGCGGCCCTGCACAACGAGCGGGTAGTTGAAGTAGTCCTGGAACTCGGCGTCCGGCTCGCCTGTCAGGGTGGCGAGATCGACAGGCGTGAGGAGGCTGCCTGCGGGTGGTTCTAGCTCCGCCGCGGGTTGTACGACGAGCAGGGAGGAGAAGTCACAGGCTTTCTTGGCCTCGGCGGAAATGTCAGAGATCTGGCGCAGGCCGTACTGCTCGTGGGGGATCATGTCGACGGCTTGGTCCTGAACGGCGCGGAGGAACTGCGAGACGGATTTGGTTGCGTCGAGCTTCACTCTCACTGGTACAGTTGCCACGGCCGCTCCGGCCATGCGCTGCAGTCCCGGGATGGAAGATTGGCGGCCGGAGACGGTTGAGCCGAAGGTGATGTTGTCGGTGTCGCTGTACCTGGCGAGCACGACTGCCCATGCGGCGCGAATGACGGTGGCCTTGGTGATGGAGGTGGATGTCGACGAGGGGAAGTCGATGGCGGTGCTCATGGACTTGGTAGTTCCCGTCTTTGTTGTCGAGGATGCTGGGAATGCCGCGCGCTGAGCACCTTGGAGCTGCTCGCTCCAGTACTCAGTCTCGACCTCCTTATGAAGTTGGTTGGCATGGGCGACGAAGCCGGCAAACGAAGGGAGGGGCAGCGTATCAATCTCGTTGTACGCATCCATGAGGGCCTCCATCACGATTCGCATCGTCCAGCCGTCGCTGATGGAGTGGTGCATGAAGAGAGCGAAATAGTAGTCGTCATCAGCCTGGGCGATGGCGTAGCGAGAAAGGCGGGTTCCGTAAGACATGCGAGCTTCAGTCATGCTGTTGAGAACAGGTTGAAGATTACAGTCGGTCCGTCCGTCTGCCTCCCAGACGATATCGTCCTGGACAGTAATTTGGATTGCCTGGCCCTTCACAATGGCCACCCTGGTGCGAATGTTGGCACAGAGTTCGATGACCTGCTCCCAAGCAGCCTTGAATCGCGGCAGATCGATATTTTCAGGAAGCTTGTAGACGGTCTTGAGGACGTACGATCCGGGTTGGCGCTCGCCAATGGCCAGGAGGCCTTCTTGGAGCTGGGTGCACGGGTATGCGTCTTCGACAACGTCCGTCTCCGTCAGGCCGAAAATCTTGCACACGTCGTCCCCGGATCGGATCATCTCGCGCACGTCCTCGTCCAGGAGCTGAAAGGGGGCGATGGTGCCGCCCTGTTGCGAGTTGGCATCCTCCTCGAGGGGCTCAACCTCCACCGCCGAGGCGCTCATCGCAGATAGTCGGGGGTCGTCGAAGATGCTCTTGACGGTCAGAGCGAGACCAACCTCCCTGGCAAGCGTAACAAGCCTAATGGCACCGATGGAGTCACCGCCGATTCGGAGGAAGCTATCGTCTCTTCCAATGTCTTCCGGAGAGATCCCAAGGACCTTGGCCCACACCTGCTGGAGCTTCGTCTCCGTTGCCGTTTCCGGGGCCCTCTTGACGCTGCTCGAGAGCCCGTATCGTGAGATCTGCTCTTGGCTGAGCTCCAGCGCAAGCTTCCGGAGCAGGCCGCGGTCGAGCTTAGTGGAGGTGACGAAGGGCATCCGGCTGCACGGAACAAACAAGGCCGGGACCATGTAGCGTGGAAGACTCACACCCAGGACGCCGACAAGATGCCCAACGCGGCGCTCAAGGTGTGCGGTAAGCGGGAGAAAGAGTCCCGGGCCGGCGGTAAGGGCCTCGGCCTTGGAGACGTCATCCTCCATGGTGAAGAAGGCGGCAAGGCGGACGGCACCGTCGGTTCGGAGGACGTCCACGGCGACCTGGCCCACACCATCCAAGTGGGTTCTGATGGCTTGTTCCACCTCGCCGAGCTCGACGCGCAGGCCGCGGATCTTGACCTGTGTATCCTTCCTGCCGATGTACTCAATCGTGCCGTCGGGGTTGTAGCGGCACAGATCTCCGGATCTGTAGAAACGAGACCATCTCGGAGACTTGGTGCGAGGGGCCCATTCTGCTGCCGGCACGGCACAGACCGCCGTTCTCTCGGGATCTGACAGGTACTCGCGCATGATGGTAGGCCCCTGGATGACGAGCTCTCCGACGCAGCCGACGGGGGCCATCTTGTAAGGGTTGGAGGGATCAACGACGTATCCGTATCCTCCGACCGGTCTTCCGATCGTGACTGGCGACTCGTCGAGGGAGGTCCATTCGTGAATAGCGCTGAAGACACAGGTCTCGGCCGGGCCCCAACCGTTCACGAGGCGCAGCTTTCCAAACCATGCCTCGAGGTTATCGCGGCCAACTGCCTCTCCCGCAAGGATGAGAAGCTCCAGGCCGGGGAACTGCTCGGGCCTCATCGTCCTGGCATACGAGGGAGTCAGGATCGCCCAGTTGACGTTGGCAGCGCGGACAAAAGACGCGAGGTCGCCCATCTTGGCCTCCTCCGAGGGCACGCACACGCAGCCGCCGTGCAGCAGCGCGCCAAAGATTTCGCCGACGCTGAGATCGAACACGCACGAGGCGAACTGCAGCATGCGCACGTTCGAATCTGCCCGAAGACGTTTTCCAATGGCCAGCTGGCTCGTACAAGCAGAGCGGTGCTCCATGACGAGACCTTTAGGCGTGCCGGTACTGCCCGAGGTGAAGAGCACGTACGCCGCGCCGGCCGGGGTTACGGCGACATCAGGCCCCGCGAGGGTGGTGTCGAAGGAGGGCATGCGCTGGACGATGAGGTTGTAATCCAGCGCCGGGGAGACCTCGACTACCGTCTCGACGAGGCTGCAGCACGTCGCGGCGTAGGACGGGGATGTGAGGATCAGGCGAGCGCGCGTTTGCGAGACGGTTTGGCGCTGACGCTCGAGGGGGTGCGAGGGATCCAAGGGCGCCCACGCGCCGCCGGCCTTGTTGATTGCCAGGATCGCCACGACGTACCAGGCGGACTTGTCAAAGTAGACGTGGACGAAGTCGTCGGGACGAACACCCTGGGTGACGAGGTGATGAGCCAGGCGGTTTGCCGCGCCGTTGAGCTCGCTGTATGTGAAGGTTGCGTCCCACGCGTAGACGGCGGGGGCGTGGGGGGTGAGACGGGCTTGCTGCTCGATGAGGCGATGAAGACAATCGTCGACAAGCTCGGTTTCCATGTCGGTGTTGTTCCAGGCAATGGCTTGTTGGAGGTCACTTGGTCCGACGATGCTAATGTCCCTGAGGAAGGTGTTGTCATCTTGGAACTTGATGAGTTGCTGCGCAATGTGGCTGAATTGCTCGCACAGCGATGACATCTGTGACTCCGCGAGATGGGAGGAGTCGTAGACGGCCAGGAGGTGCACTTCGTCGTCGGAGATTGCGCCCTGCATAACCAGGGGGTAGTTGAAGTGCCCGTCTTGTACGGATGCCGCGAGATCCTGGTCTCCGGCGTCGATCAGGATCGACTCGCCGTTGTTGCCGGCGAACTGAACATTCTGCTCCGGCTGGATCACAAGAAGGCTCGTGAAGTCACACGCGTCCTTGATGTCGTTGTTGATCTTCGAGATGTCCTGGAGACCAAACTGCTCATGCGCAATGGTAGCTGCTGCTTGCTCCTGCACGCTGTTCAGGAAGTGTTGAACGGAGCGGCTGCTATCCAGACGAATGCGCGAGGGCACAGCCGCGATCGTCGGTCCAGCCATCTTGTCGACGCCTGCAACGGCCGCTTGCCTTCCCGAAACCGTGCTGGCAAAGCAGATATCCTCCGAGTCGGAGTAGCGGGCCAGCAGCATCGCCCATGCGGCGCGGAGGACGGTCGCCTTTGTGATATGGGATGCAGTTGAACGAGGGAAGCTCACGGTCTTGCGGACACACTCCGTGCGAGGCTTGGAAATAGCATCAGATCCGTGAGGACTGCTGGAGGAGGGAGTGGAGGGGAATGTCGCCCTCTTGGCGTCCCGCAACTGATCCTCCCAGAACTTGCGGCTCGCCGTCTGGTCTGCTCCGGTGGTCGTGAGACGGACAAAGTCGGCGTAAGACGGCAGCTCCGGGGTTGTGTTGCCGTAGTAGTGGCTTTTCAGCGTTTCCATGACCAGCTGGAAGGCCCAGCCGTCGTAGATGGCGTGGTGCAGCGTCAGGACGAAGCTGTCCCCGACGAGGGCGTAGCGGCTAAGTCTCGAGCCGTAAGTCATCGACTCCTCCGAGACGGCCCGGTCCCAAGTGATGTCGTCTTTGAGGATGACCTGGTAGGATGAACCAGCCGAGAACACGATCCGAGTGCGTAGGTTGCCGCAAGATGCCACAGTAGCTTCCCAGGCTTGCTTGAGGCGGTTCTTGTCGACAGAAGCTGGCAGCGTGTATTCGAAGGTAGCCATGTAAGAACCCGGCTGCTTGACAGACAAGGCCATCAGACCTTCCTGTAGTTTAGTGCAGGGGTAGATGTCTTCGATTATGGCGTTTTTGCCCACCGCCTTTGATACCTCGGTCATGACGCGTGCCTTGTCCTCGGCTGAGATGAGACTGAAAGGCTCCAAGCGAATAACCTCTCCAACCTCTTCTTCTGTGACAGTGGCGATGGAGGCCAAGTGCGACAGCCGCGAATCCTGGAAGATCACAGCCGCAGTAAGCACGATGCCAGACTGCCGCGCAAGGGAAACAAGCTTGATCGCGTTGAGCGAGTCGCCGCCGATGCGCAGGAAACTGTCGTGACGACCAATATCCGCCGCATCCACGTTCAACACCCGGGCCCAGACGTCGCGCAGCCGGAACTCCATCTCCGTCTCGGGCTCCGTCTTGACGCGGCTATCCAGGGACAGGGAGGCGAGCTGCTTCTGGGAGAGGCTGCTGCCGACGGCGCGAAGGGACTTGCGGTCGACCTTCATGGAGGCGAGGAACATGGGGATCCGGCGGAGGGGGATGAAGAACGAGGGGAGCATGTAAGCGGGCAGCCTGTCGCGCAGGCTGTCGGAGAGAGTGGCGAGTTTCTGCTTCAGGTCGTCGTCCATGGGGAGGACGTTGTTGTCCTGCGCGTTGGAGTTGGTCTTGATGTCGTTGAAGGACAGATAGGCCACGAGGACCTCACCGGATTCTTGTTGGATGATGTCGGCTGCGACTTGGCTCACTCCCGGGAGGAGTTCCTTGATGTGGTAGTCGATCTCGGCGAGCTCGATGCGCTGACCACGCAGCTTGACCTGGACATCCCGACGTCCGATGTAGACAAGAGACCCATCAGAGTCCTGCCTGACAAGATCGCCGGTCCTGTACGCGCGCTGGCCATCGACACCAACGACGTCGCGGAATATGCGCGGCAGCCAGGCGAGGTCTCTGGTGTCGACGAAGGCCTCCTTCGTGCGAGCTGCGTCGTTGAGGTATCCGCGGGCAAGAGCATCGCCCTCAACAACAAGCTCGCCAACGCACCCGACGGGAGTAAGACCCTCGCCTTCGGGCTCGACAACCCAGCAGCGGTTGCTAAACCCGCGACCGATGGTGGTAGGCAGCCCATCCGGAGACGTATAGTCATGCGCAGTACAGAAGACGCACGACTCTGCGGGGCCGTAGATGTTCATCAACCGCAGGCTTCCATGCCACGCCCTCACGACATCTCTGGTGGCGGGCTCGCCGCCGAGCATGAGGGTCTTGAGCGTAGGCACGTCAGCCGGACCGAACGTCGAGGCGAACGACGGCGTGAGCAGGGCCATTGTGACCCGGGCGGAGGTAATGAAGCCAGCAATGTCCGAAAGGCGCTGGGCGTCAGACGGGACACAACTCGTTCCACCATAAGCAAAACAGGTGAAGATTTCGGTGATGCAGGAATCGAAGACGTAGTTTCCGAACTGCAGGAACCGGCACTCCTCCCCGTCCGCCATGCCAATCGCCTTGCCCTGCGCCATGACGCTGGTGCAGATGGCGTTGTGCTCGACGACGATACCCTTGGGCTTGCCGGTCGATCCGGAGGTGAAGATGATGTACGCGACTTCGGGAGACGCGGCAGAGATGGGGCGGAGGGCGCGGGTGGAAAGGGGCAGCGCCTTGACGAACTCGGGAAACACGCTGACCAGCGGCGGACCCAGGCTCAGGTTCGAGCGAACCATGGACGAAGACACGACCGCGACGGGGGCGTTGAGGTCCGACACAATAGCCCTGCGGCGCTGGACGGGGTGTGCGCCGTCGAGGGGCACGAAGGCGCAGCCTGCCTTGAGAATAGCCAGCATGGCTACAATAGCCCACGCGGACTTTTCAAAGCAGATCGGGATCTTGGCGTTAGGTCGGACGCCGAGGCTGATGAGGTGAGTGGCCAGACGCGTCGAGTAGTCGTCGATCTCGGCATAGGAGAAACGGCCGTCCCACGAGTAGACCGCCTCCCTGTCCGGCGTGAGCTCGGCTTGGCGCCGGAACAAACCGTGGAGCGTGTCCCGGACGGGCTCCGGCGTCTCGGTGTTCCAGGACAGCGCCTTCTGGAGGTCCCACGGCCCGGCCACGGAGACGGAGCCCATGCGGGCGGCCCCGTCGCCGAGGAGCAGCTGCCCGACGATGTGATTGAACTGGTTCGACAGCGCCTCCACTTGAGGCTCCGCGAGGGCGGAGGTGTTGTAGATGAAGTACAGCTCCACCCGGTCCTCGTAGAGAAGCCCCTGGACGACGAGGGGGTAGTTGAAGTAGCCCTGGAGTTGTTCGTCGGATCCGAAGAAGTCGGCGTTTGCGGGCACTATGAGCGCGTCCTGGCCCGGCTCGGCGAGTTGTTCGGCCGGCTGGACGGCGAAGAGGCTGGAAAAGGTGCACGCGGCCTCGAACTCGACGCCCAGCTTTGAGATGGACTGGAGACCGAATTGCTCGTAGGGCACCATGTCGGAAGCCTGCTGCTGGACAGACTGCAGGTAGTCCGCCACGGACTGCTCCTTGTCGAGGCGGATTCTCACGGGCACCGTGGCCACCAGGGGACCGGTGATGGTGTCCGCATTCCGGACGGGGGCCTGTCTACCCGACACAGTAGTACCGAAGCACAGGTCATCCGTGTCGCAGTAGCGAGCAAGCAGGACAGCCCATGCTGCTCGAAGAACGGTGGCCTTTGTGGCGGAAGAGAAGCGGTCTGAGGCGGGGAAGTCGACAACGGCGTTGTAAGAACGGCTTGACGACTCTGTGCTGATGGCCGCCTGGGGTGGGAAGCTGGCGCAGCTGGCACCACGGAGTTCCTCTGACCAGTAGCTGAAGGCTGCGTCGTCGTGATCCATGTCCTTGGCGTACTCGATGAAGCGGGAGTATGGCTCCGGCGTCATCGGGGTAAGGTTGTGGTAGCTCCGCTGCAGAACGTCCATCACCAATCGTATCGTCCAGCCGTCGTTGATGACGTGGTGGAACGTCAAGACGAAGCAGTAGGTGCCGTCGTCGGTGGTGGCGAGGGAGTACCGGCAGAGGCGAGAACCGTAAGACATCTTGGCCGCGCGGGAGAGGCGGAGAGCCTCGGCGAGGCCAGACTCCGGGAGAGAGTCCCACTCGGTGTCGTTCCCGGCGACGATTTGGAGGTGTCTGTCGCCGTGGTAGACTATGCGGGTCCGGAGGTTGCTGCAGACAGACACGGTGTGCTCCCATGCCATCTTGAAGCGGTGGATATCCACGGAAGAGGTGAGTCTATAGGCGTTGCGGACGACGTACGTGCCCGGGTTCTTCTCGGACAGGGCCATGAGACCCTCTTGGAGCTTGGAGCAGGGGTAGGCGTCTTCGATGATGATGTTGCTAGGCAGACCGCATTGGGCGCGGAACGACGCTGCCTGCTTCTCAATTGCAGACCGCTGAGCCTCGTCAAGGAGACTGAACGGAGCAATCGGTTTGCTAGCGACGTCGTCCTGCTCTCCAAGAACCACAGCCTTCTCGCTGACGGCGCTCAGGCGGGGGTCGTCAAAGACGTGCTGAACCCTGAGCTCGAGGCCGGCCTCACGGGCAAGTGAGACTAATCGAATAGCCGCGATTGAATCACCTCCGATGCGGAGGAAACTGTCATCACGACCAATAGACTCGGCCTCGACCTTGAGGATACTGGCCCAGAGGTCCCGGAGGCAGACCTCGTTGGGCGTGCGCGGCGGGTTCTTCTTCCTGTTGCTAAGTGAGTAGCCGGTCAGCTCTTCCTGGGACAGGCGGGAACTCAGCTGCAGAAGCGTCTTCCTATCGACCTTGGTCGACGTGATGGTCGGCATGTACCGACAAGGGATGAAGAGCGAGGGGACCATGTAGCGCGGGAGGCGGACTGCGAGTTGGCCCAGTAGCGCCGTCATTCGCTGCTCCAACACAGGGGTCAGGGGCATGAAGACATCCTCCCCGGAGGAAGAAGATCCCTCGTCGAAGCTGAAGAAGGCGACGAGGTTCTTGACGTCGACGGCGCTGTGGACGTCGACGATGACGTGCTGGACGGGCTGGAGGAGCTCGCGGATGTGCTGCTCGACCTCGCCCAATTCCACACGCAGGCCGCGGATCTTCACTTGCGTGTCCTTGCGTCCGGCGAATTCGAGGGTTCCGTCGGCGTTGTGAAAGCCCAGGTCTCCGGATTTGTAGAAGCGCCGCCAATTGGCCGCAGAACGCCTCGGGGCCCAGTCGGGGAGGTCCTCGACGACGAACTTGGCGGTGAGCTCAGGGCTAGAAAGATACTCGCGCAGGACCGTGGGGCCTTGGATCACGATCTCGCCCATGCAGCCCGTCGGCGCCAGACGACTGGGATCGGTAGGGTCGACGACCCAGCAGAAACCACCCACGGGACGACCGATAGTCAGCGGGGACTCGTCGGCAGACTTCCACTCGTGGAGGGTGCTGAAGACGCAGGTTTCTGCCGGGCCCCAGCCGTTGAAAAGATGATCGACCTTGCCGAACCACGTCTCGAGGATGTCCCGGCCCACGGCCTCGCCGGCCAGCATCAGCACGCGGAGGCCGGGGACGTCAACCGGGCGAACGGTCCGGATGAACGCGGGGGTCAGGAGGGCCCACGTGACGCCCGTCTCCCGCATGAACTCGGCCAGGCGGAACGTGTCCATGCGGATCTCCTCCGAGGGCACGCAGACGCAGGCGCCGGCGATGAGGGACATGACGGCCTCGCCAATACAAGCATCGAAGACGTACGAGGCGAACTGAAGCATCCGCGCGCCGCGGTGCATGCCGACGCGCTTGCCAATGGCCATCTGGCTCGTGCACACCGAGCGGTGCTCCATCACCAGCCCCTTCGGAACGCCCGTGCTGCCGGACGTGAAGAGGACGTAGGCGGCGTTGCTGGGTGTGGTGTTGCGCTGCGGCGGCTGGAGGCTGTGGCCAACGGCGTCGTCGCTGAGGGCCCTGTCGAGGTCTGCAGAGACTTGGAGGACCTGGCTGACGAGGGGGCGGCAGATGGAAGCATTCGTAGGTGAGGTTAGAGCTAAGCGGGCTCCGGTCTGTTTCGCGACTTTAATCTGGCGTTGCTGGGGGTGTGATGGCTCCAGGGGGACCCAGGCGCCGCCGGCTTTGTTGATGGCGAGGATGGCGACGAAGAACCAGATCGTCTTTTCGAAGCACACGTGGATGAACTCGTCGTTCTGGACTTGGTACTTGTCGACGAGGTGGTGCGCCAGTCTGTTGGCGCTGCTGTTGAGCTGGGCGTAGGTGAGCTGCCCGTCCCAGGCCACCACGGCGGGGGCATCCGGGGTCTCGAGGGCGTGGCGTTGAACGAAGTCGTGGATGCAGGCGTTGATGACCTCGGCCCCGGGCCCGTCGTGGTTGTTCCACGTGGTGGCCTGCTTGAGATCCCAAGGCCCGGCTGTGGTAACATCGCCGAGAACACCGGCGCCACCGCTGCTAAGTTGACAAACGATGTGGTCGAGCTGGCGGGAGATGGCGAGGGCCCGCGTCTCGGAGACGCTGCGGTTGTCGTAGACGAGCATCAGCTCGACGCTCGTCTCGTGAACGAGGCCCTGGACGACGAGCGGGTAATTGAAGTAGCCCTCGAGCACCTCCTCCTGACCGAAGAACTCGGCGCTCGCGTTCTCCAGCACGGGGTCTTCCGAGTCGTCTTCGGAGAACTTGACCAGCTGGGCGGGCTGAACAACCAGCAAGCTAGAAAACTCGCAGGCATCGCGGGCGTCCGGGCTGACTTTCAGGATGTTCTGCAGGCCGTACTGCTCGTGGGCAGCTGCCTCGGTCGACTCCGTCTGTATCTCCAGGAGAAAGTCGGAGACTTTCTTGGACTGATCCAGACGCACCCTAACCGGGATGGTAGCGACGAGAGGCCCAGCCATGGATTCGATGCCCTGAACGGGGGCATTTCGTCCTGAGATAGAAGTACCGAAGCAGATGTCGTCGGTGTCGCAGCACTTGGCCAGGAGAATGGCCCAAGCGGCTCGCAGCAGGGTAGCCTTGGTTACCGAGGACTCGGCAGAGCGGTCGAGATGGATCGTCTCCCTGAGAACGCGGGTCACGTTGGTCCCCTCGGCGGATGGGAGGGAACGCGGAATGGCGGGGAAGGTAGCCTGCTTCGCGCCCTCGAGGTGGTTCTTCCAGTAGCTGGCGCTGCTGTCCTCATCGACGCTGGTCGCGTACTTGATGAACCGGGTGTACGGCGTCAGGGCCGGGGCCTGGCCGGTCATGTGGATGCGGTTTACGGCGTTGATAACGAGACGCATGGTCCAGCCGTCGTAGACGGAGTGGTGGATCGCGAGGAGGAAGTAATGTCGGCCCTGGGAGTCGCTGGCCAGGCCGTAGCGGCAGAGCCTAGATCCCTCGGGCATCTGAACCTTTTGCAGGTTGTCAATGGCGCTGGTGAGGTTGTGGTCTTCCGTGGTGTCCCAGGCGAAGTCGTCCTTGACGACGACTTGCATTGACGGCCCGGCGGCAAAGGTGATGCGGGTCCGGAGACTTCTGCAAAGGGCGACGGTACGGGCCCAAGATTTCTTAAACTGGGCCAGGTTGACGTGCTCCGGGATTCTATACACGTATTTGCCGATATAAGACCCCGGTTGCTTGATCCCGAGAACCGCAAACCCCTCCTGAAGCTTTGCGCAGGGGTACGCGTCCTCGATCTCCTGGACGCCCGAGAGCGAGGACTGCTCGAGCAAGGCCTGAGCCCAGGGGGTGAACTCCAGAAGCTCATCATCTCCATCGGCCAGCGCCTCCATTGTGTTGCGGAGCTGCTCTGGTAGCAGGCTGAAGGCCGGGATGTCTGCCTCCTCGGCCTGCCAGTCGTCGCTGTCCACATCAGTGGAGGCCAGCTCGGACATGCCGGAGAGCCGGGGGTCGGCGAAGATGTCCCTGACCGTGAGCCGGATACCGGCCTCTCGGGCTAGGGCAACGAGGCGAATTGCGGCGATTGAGTCACCGCCAATGCGCAAAAAGCTATCGTCTAGGCCAATGGTATCAGTAGGCACCTGCAAAACAGTCGCCCAGAGCTGCTGCAGCTGGATCTGGAGAGCAGTCTCCGGGGCGCGCTTCTTGCGCCCAGACAGGGAATACTTGGCCACGTCCTCCCTCGAGAGCGCCGCGCTGTACCGCTTCAAGATGTTGCGGTCGATCTTGGTGGACGTGATGACCGGCATGTAGCGGCAGGGGACGAAGAGGGACGGCACCATGTACCGGGGCAACTTGACCGCAAGCTGCCCGACGGCAAGGTTGACGCAGCGCTCCAGGTCCTCGTCGAGCGGGAGGAACATGTCGTTGCAGTTGCTGCCGGACTTGTTGGTCGTGTGCGTGTCGTTGGAGAAGCAAAAGTACGCAGCGAGGCTCACGGCCCCGGCCTCCGTGCGGAACACGTCGACGACAACTTGACAAGCCCCCTCGAGCGCGGACCGCACGCAGAACTCGACCTCGCCGAGCTCCACCCGGAGCCCGCGGATCTTGACCTGCGTGTCCTTGCGGCTGGCGAACTCGATCGTGCCGTCCGGGTTGTAGTAACAAAGATCACCGGAGCGGTAGATCCGGTTCCAGCGCGGGGTGTCGCGGCGCGGGGCCCAGCTCGGCGAGGACCAGGTGCTCTCCTTGGTTCGCTTCTCGTCGGCGAGGTATTCCCGGAGGATAGTGGGGCCCTGGATGACAACCTCGCCCAGAGTACCAATTGGCGCGAGGCGCTCCGGGTCCGACGGGTCGACGATCCAGCAGAAGCCCGCGACGGGCCGGCCCACGGTGCGGGGCGACTCGGAGACGGACCGCCACTCGTGCAGGGTACTAAAAACGCACGTCTCCGCAGGGCCCCAGCCGTTGAAGAGCCGGATCTGGCCGGGCCGGAACCAGGTGTCGAGGATGTCGCGGCCGACGGCCTCGCCGGCGAGCATGAGGGTCCGGAGGGTGGGGACGTCGTCGGGTTTGAGGGTGCGGATGAAGGACGGCGTGAGAAGGGCCGTGTTGACGGCGTTGTCGTTCATGAAGCCCGTGACGTCGTTCATGCGGGCGTCGTCGGAGGGGACGCAGACGCAGCCGCCCGCGATGAGGGTGAGGATCGTCTCTCCGATGCAGGCGTCGAACACGTAGGAGGCAAACTGCAACATCCTCGTGCTGGGCGAGATGCCCACCCGCTGGCCGATGCAGCGTTGACTCGTACAGACGGACTCATGCTCCATCACTAACCCCTTTGGCGTCCCCGTGCTGCCGGAGGTAAATAGCACATAGGATGCCGTGCGAGGGCTGACTCTGGGAAGGGACAGGTTCGAGACCTGCGTCATGTAGAACTGCAATGTAGCATCGCTCCGCAGGCTCCGGTCCAGCTCGGCCGAGACGGCGAGCACGTGGGGCACGACATCTGCACAAACGGCCCGGTTCGCGACGGAGGTCAGGGCGAGCTTGGCCTGGGTCTGCTGCATCACCTGTCGCTGCCGCTGCTCCGGGTGCGACGGGTCGAGCGGCACCCAGGTACAGCCGGCCTTATTAATAGCCAGGATGGAGACGAAGAACCACACTGATTTCTCGAAACAGACGTGAACCAGGCTGTCTTCTGCCAGGCTGAACTCTTCTTGCAGGTGGAGGGCAAGACGGGTTGCTGCCTGGTCTAGTTGTTGGTACGACAGCTCGCCGTCCCAGGCGGAGATGGCCGGGGCGTCGGGGCGGATCCGGGCCTGTTGGTGGACGAGCTCATGGACGCAAGAGGATACGATCTCTGGGTCCTCGTCGCTGTTCCACTCGAGGGCCTGCTGAAGATCCCAGGGTCCGGCTAGCGAGATGTCTCCCAGCGCGGCGCCATCGGCGTCGAGAAGCTGCTGGACGGCGTGGTCGTATTGGTAGCACAGGGCCTGGACCTGCGGCTGGGACAGTACTCGGGAGTCATAAGTGACGGAAAGCTCGACTTGTCCCTCGAGGAGATGGACTTGCAGCACAAGGGGGTAGTTGTAGTACCCTTCGAGCATCTGGTCCGGCCCGAAGTGGGCATCACTCAGCGGGAGCAGCACCCTCAGCCCGGGGACGTCCGGGTATCCGAGGATCTTGTCGGGCTGAATCACGAGCAGACTGGAAAAGTCGCAGACCTCCTGCGCCTCAGGCCCCAGCTTCGCAATGCTCTGGAGGCCGTACTGTTCGTGGGCGGCCATCTCGCTGGCCTGATCCTGGACGCCTTGCAAAAAGGCCGCCACGGGTTGCTTGCGATCAAGCTTGATGCGGATCGGCATACTCGCAATGAGCGGGCCGGCGGTGCGCTGGGCGCCGCGGACGGGCATCTGACGCCCAGAGACGGTGGTTCCGAAAGAGACGTCGTCGGAGTCGCAGTATCGCGCAAGAAGCAGTGCCCAGGCGGCGCGCAGAATAGTCGCTCTGGTCAGGGACGCGCTGTGGCCGGACGCCTCGCTCATGGGAATCACGTGCGTCTCGAGTCTCGTGACGGTCTCGACGGCGCCGTCAAGAGCTGATGTGGCGGTCATGTCGGACGGGACGACCGGGAACGCCGGCCTCTTTGCATCGGCGAGCTGCGTCGTCCAGTACTCTTTGTCGTCCTCGAGGTCGAGGCTGTTACGCACGTGGTTGATGACGCCAGACAGAGGGTAGATTCTCGGCACGTCGGCGCCGTAGTACAAGCGGTGCAGCGTCTCGATGATAAGACGCATCGTCCAGCCGTCGTAGATGGAGTGGTGGATGAGCCAGATGAAATAGTCCTGGCCCTCGGCGTTCCGTGCCAGTCCGTACCGGCACATCTCTGAGCCGTACGCCATCTCGGCCGTGTTCATGGCCTCGACGGCCGACGTAACGTCTCCTGAGAGTGTCTCGTCCCAGTGCGCCGTCTCCTCAACGACGAGCTGGTAGGACGAGCCGTTGAAAAACACCATTCTCGTGCGCATGTTGGCGCACAGCTGGATCGTCTGCTCCCAAGCGCTGCGGAACCGTATGGCGTCGATGTACTTCGGCAGCGGGAAGGCGTATTTGCTAATGTACGAGCCGGGCTGTCTTGCGGCGAGGGCCATGAAGCCCTCCTGCAGCTTCGTCAGGGGGAATGCGTCCTGGATGGGCGCGTCGGCGGGCAGGTTGCATTGCTCGCGGGCGCTGGCGAGGAAGGCCTCGCGGTCGAGTTCAGCGATGAGAGAGAAAGGCCGCGTCTTCCCGGCGCGACCTGCGGTAGAACCATCTTCTATCGTAGCGGTGGCGGCGAGCTCGGTAAACGTCTCGCAGCGCAGGATGTCGGAGACGCGCACGAGGACCTGGTCGTCCAGGGCGCGGGCCATAACTTCAATGGCACTGATGGAGTCGCCTCCAAGACGAATGAAAGAAGAAGCAGGACCGACATCTGCAACAGGCAGACGAAGTGTCTCGGCAATGGCGCGCCGCAGCTTCTGCTTCGTGGTCATCAGCGGCGCGGGCACCGCCGACGCGTTGAGCTCCTTCTGCAGGGCGTCCGAGTCGACCTCGCCGGACGCGTCGAGGGGCAGCTCCTTGAGGATGATCCACTTCTTGGGCACGGCGGCGCGGTCGACATAGTTGCCGTTCGCCATCTGCTTCATCTTCCTGGCGAGCTCTTTGCGCAGCCGTTTCACGGTGGCCGCGATCTCCGTCTCGTCGCCGAGGCCGGACTTGGCCAGGGAGAGTGCGACGGCGAGCTGGGCTTCCGTGCCGTCGGCTCCCGGCATGGGAACGACGCGGACCTGCTCGATGGCGTCGTCGAGGACGAGCTGCTGCTCGATTGCGAGCGGGGATATGACTCTCATTTTGGCGGATTTTTGGTGTGTTTGAACTGTTTTGGAAGGTAAGTTGTTAGTGGGGGTGGGGGGTGCTAAGGTGTTAGTTGTTGATGGTATCGTGGAGTTTTTGTTGATTTGGCGTGAGTGTAAATAGTTTCGTGTAGTTTTCGATTGTCGTGTGGCGTGTGTCGTGTCTTCGTCGGGGTCCTATAGGGGGTTGTCGTCTAATCCGTTCTTTTCGTTCGGTGCATGTGTATGTACGATCAAATGTCGTCTGAAAATGTATAATGCGAGATTACAGCTGCATGAACCTCGATTTCGGAGAAGTTCGATTTCTCTGAGGAAAGAGAAGAAACAGCAAAAGGCACGTTGGACGCAGATGGGGTCTGCTGTAAGGTCTATCTCGGAGCTATTGTCGATGGTATGCCTTGCCACATGGACTGGTAACTCCGAACGAGGCCGAATGGTGGCAACCTGTTCAAATCGTGAATAGTAATATGCCTAACATCAGATCTCCGTCTGACAGTTTGACTCTCCAATCCAAATCGGCTCACCTTGTCTCCAACCTTGTCTCCAACCTTGTCTCCAACGGCTTGGATCCTAATAGCCCCCATGTGGCCTTGTGTCTGCAGCCTAGAGTGCTGCGGCAGCAGTGCTCTATTTTGGACGTTACACTGGCAAGCTAGCCGCGTGCTAAGCTTATCCTTGTGTGTTACCGCTTGCGGTTGGCAGCAGAATCGCGTCTTGGCCGACAGGGGAGCCTATTACTACGCCAGTACACGAGCTGCCCCCCTTGGCAATTGATTGATCAGTCCTAAAGGGCGCAGAGGAACCCACCCCCTCCATTTCGGAAGATCTTTTGGCTTCGCCGCACACCCGAAGTCTTGTTCTGGGAATGAGATGGGCGGCTGGCGGCTCGAGGGAACGGCGGAGCAGTGGGACCTGCGTCTAAGACGTGTGGGGCTCCGATGCGGCCCGGTCGGAGAAGCGGGGGCGGCCCGTGTCCCGATTCGGCATAGCGCTCCGGGACAGTAAGACGGATAGTCATACAGACATTCCCTCAGTAAGGCTGAGCAACAGCATCGGAGACAAGAACAGCCTATCCAGCAATCATGTAGTAAGACATGCCACCTCTCATTCTGTCCTCCCCTGTCTCCCGTGTTGCAGCCGTCATCTGAGCTACTCACCCTCGCCACCCCCCCAGCTGCGACGCTGTCTCGCCTGTGACCTCAGCCCCAGGCAGACGGTTCGCGCGACGTTGCATCGCGCATTGCGTGCTGAACCGGGAGGCTGGAGCCTGCAGACTCCAAATCCAACAGGGCAGACCTCCTTTGGGAACTCTGACATGCACCTTGCCGTGAACCTGTCTTGTCCGCGGGAAGGTAAGCTCGATGAAGAGTCGCAGGCCGGATGATTTGCCGAGGGGAAGTGTACAAATCATTTCGCGGCGGTTATGGACGAATCACCAAGATGAAGTCCAGGGGCCGAGGTTAGGCTCGAAGCGTCGCCGATGCGAAATGAGAACAATAAAATTATTGATCTAGTAGCAAAACAACAAAAATTATCGTTCCCTCACACTTGCCTGAAAACTACTGAAGAAAGATAGAGGCCTATCGAACTTCAATACGCGAGAAATGAGCTTCTTTTCTCTGAGGAGTTTTGGCCTGGACGTTTGGACCGAGCGCCGCGTTCATCGGGTTCTGTAACCTAACCCTGGCCGAAGCACATCACTCATGAGTTTCAACCGTACATCAGGCTACCTGTCACATGTAGAAGATTCTCCTGTTCGATTGATTTGCGTGCAACCTGAAGACATGAAAGTTCAAATGGCATAGTTGGAAACTAGACCACATCAGAACAGAACTCCACAACTCCAAACCGAGCAATCTAACGAGAACCAAAAGAAACATGCTAAAAGCCTAACTGCAATCTACTCACTCTCGTTGTGACTGTGAGCTTTCTTCAGCCCCTCTACCGCCATCTTCCCGAGCGCCCGGATTCCGCCAGCCCCCATGATCTCCAGCACGCTGACGTGCAGCCCAAACGTCCGCCGCCACCAGTCCCGGATCTCAATGGCGACAAGCGAGTCCACTCCGATGGCCGCCAGGGGCAGGTCGGCCCTCACCTGCCCCGCGTCCTTCATCATCATCCCACAAATGGCCTCACCAATTCGCGACGTCAGGAAACCTCGGGTCTCCGCCCCTTCCAGCACGGACGGGTCCGCCGCAAGCCCGCTGAGAAACTGCGCGAGGCCCTGGCTCTCCGGTTCTGCTTCGGTGTTGTCGCTGACCGAGCCCTTGACATGCGCCGCCGCCATCCGCGCATCTCTTCTCCACGGCACACGGTTACCCGGATCACGGAGGGCTCTAGTGCTTCCCAAGCCGACAGCGATCTCGGCAGGATTCACATACTTCCCGTCAGACGTCCCCGGCGGCGACGACTGGATTCTAGTCGAATACGCCAGCGCCTCCAACAGATCCGCCTCCTTGAGCGTCTGGTAATGCAGCGCCTTGAACTGCTCCAGCACTGCCGCGTTATTCGCAAGATACCCAGCATCCTCGACCATGCCAATGTCCATGACTGACGCGGGCAGACCGCGCGCGTGGCGGTACTGCGCAAAGGCAGCGAGGAAGGCGTTTGCGGCAGCGTAGTTTGCCTGGCCTGACTGGCCGATGACGTACGAGACGGAGCTGAAGAGGACGAGGAAGTCGAGCTTCGAGTCGGAGAGCGCGTGGTGCAGGTTCCACGCGCCGTCGACTTTTGGCTTGACTGCCGCGTGCCAGTCCTCGTGCGTGTAATTGAGGATATTGCGGTCCTAGAGAATCATAATCAGTTACTGTCGGCACTTAGATGGTATTAGATTTGTGTTCTTACGCTCAGCACCAGAGACATGTGCAACACGCCGGCTATCGGCTTCGCCGCGTTCTGCACCGCCCTCGTCACGGCCTCCGGGTCCTCGACACTGCCCGTGAAGCACTGCACAGCGCACCCCTGAGACTCGAGCTCGTGGATGAATGCCTTGTCCTTGAATGACTGTCCCGCTGACCTTGAGAGGTAGACGAGATGGCGGGCGCCGTACTCCACCATCCACGTTGAGATGGCGCGGCCGAGGCCACCGAGACCGCCGACTAGAAGGTACGCCGCGTCGGCCCTGAACTGGGGCTTCGGTGCAATGGGCGCCAGGCGAAGCTCACTCGCCTTCTCGGGCATCGTCACGACCACCTTGCCGATATGGGTGCCCGACTGTAGGTGCTTAAAAGCCTCGACGATATTAGCGGCGGCGAAGGTGGTCACTGGACTAATTGGCTTGATGCTTTCTTGCTCCAGAAGAGTCTTGCAACGTTCGAGCAACCTGCAGTTTATTAGTCTCGCTCACTGAAATAGTCTTCGTCGTCCTTGTTTTTGCGTACCTCTTCAGAATCTTTGGCCTTTCCGAAGCCAGCTGCGACATGTCAACACCACAGAACGTCCTGTTGGCCTCGAAGACTTCCATCCCGAGGGCCCCGTGGCCAACAAGGTCTTGCTTGCCGAGCTCGATCATCTTGCCGAACTTGGCGACGCATTTCCACGAGAGGTGGAGGAGCTCTCCCGAGAGCGAGTTCAAGACTAAGTCGACACCCAGGCCGTTGATTGCTTCCATGACACCCGAGTGGAAGGACGAGTCTCGCGAACTGAAGATATGGTCTCGCGGGATGCCAAAATCTTTGACAAGAACCTTGACCTTCTCGGGACTTCCCACGGTGGCGTATATCTACGAGTTCTGTATCAGCATGATCCCAATTTGAGGTTCAACGCAGCACGGTTTGACAAACCTTGGCTCCCATCATCTTGCAAATCTGTATCGCAGCGAGACCGACCCCGCCGCATGCGCAGTGAATCAAAACAGTCTGTAGACATAATTTAGTCACTGAGCTCTGTGACGGATGGTTAAAAGATCTCACCTGATCTCGCTCCAAACCACCAATGGTGAGCAGTGAGTGTACAACGGTCGAGTAGACGCGGGGTACGGTGGCGGCTTCCTCGAAGGACAGCGCCTCCGGTAGGACTATAGCCTGATCTGTCGAGACGATGACCCGGGAAGCAAAGCTGCCGTGGTGGAAAGCCATGACCCGGTCGCCGATGGCGAAGCCGTCAACGCCGGGGCCGACCCTCCGCACGACGCCAGCGCACTCCAGGCCGAGGCCTGGAGTGGCCGGCTCGGTTAGACCGGTGGCCACCATAACGTCCTTTCTTCCGTTAGTTTTCAGACCTAATCTAAAGCTTTGGGGAAAATACCTTGTTGTTGAGGCCCACTGCTCGTGGTTCTATCTCGATCTCGCCGTCCTTAAGTCCGCGAGGATTTTCGGGAACCCAGCGCAAGCTCCGGAGTTGACCAACAACGCCTATTTCGAGCTTTCTAGTGACTTCATCGTCTGCACTGGCGTCGCAATGTTTCCGCACGTTGATCCAATTGTATCGCGGGATGACGATCTTGCCCTCGAGCACCGCGAACTCTCGGTCAGGATCGAGTCCCGAAGCGGCCGACGACCGGCGCCGTATCTTATGCAAAATGTCGACGATCTTTTCAGCCTCAAGATTCTCTCGGGCGTCAACCTCGAGGGTCGTGATATCAAGCGAAAGCTCCGAGCGGATAGTCCGAATAGCGCCGATGCTCGCTGCGTAACGCGGGTCATCACAACGAACCTGGGCGTGGCCCGTCACCCACAACACGGAGCTGTCGGGTGGCAGCGTCGCCAAGTAGGTCTGCAGCGCCTTCAGTCTTTCTTCCGAGATGTCGTGGAAGAAAGGAAGCTCTAGGTCGAGGAGGGAGATGACATCCACGCCAGGCTCGGGGAGATCGTCCAGGGACGACAGGGATACTTGGTAGCCGCGCTCCGTCAGCGCGTTTTGCAAGAGACTGGCCGCGTCGCTGTCGGATCCGACGAGAATGCTGACGTCGCCAGCCGGGAGGTCCGGCTCGACCGTCGAAGAGAGGATGTTGGCGTTGATCTGGTAGGGAGTCTCGTCGTCGTAGACCACGGCGTCCGTGCCCGAGAAGCCGGCGTTGCGGAGTTCAACGTCCCACCGGCCTGGGGAGATGTACGGCTCGTCGGGACGCTCGTCGGAAACTCCCAACCACCAGCCTGGAAGGAAACCCTTTTCTCTCTGTCAGCTTTTACCGTTCATCATTCGCTTATCACATGCAACATACCATGATGAAGTTGATCATTCGCCATTCTAGCTGACGGTTAGCAGGGGCGCGGAATTGTTTGATCTACCTAGTAGCAATTGACTGCAACTTACCTGGACTCAGCTCTTGAAGGAAGAGCTTGCCACCCGGCTTCATCAGCTTCCTCACGTTCCGCAAAGTTGCTTGAATGCTGGGAGTGGCATGAAGGACCTAGGTCTCACGTTAGTCTTCATGATCGGCGAATGCTTATTAGCGGTGTTCCTCACGTTGGACGCGACGATGAAGTCGTAAGACTCTGCCTCGAAGCCTTGCGCAATCGGGTCCTTGCTGATGTCGAGCACCTTGCACTCGATACCCTCATAATCCTTGAACCGCTCCTGCGCCGCGGCGAAGAAACCCGGCGACACGTCCGTGAAGTCGTATTGTCCGTACATACGCTCTCCAGTATCGCTGGTAAACCCCCGGAGGATCTCGGCCGTGGTGCCGCCTGTGCCGGCGCCGATCTCCAGCACCTTCATTGTAGGGTTGGCGTGGCTCAAAAGTTCGAACAGCGGCGTGCCGTCGCAGAGGGACTGAATGAACCTGTAAATGTGCCCGAGGCCGTCGTCCTCGATGAAAACCTCGATCGGATTGACCTCGTCGCTGAAGATCCTGGGGGCGTTGGACATGGCTCTCAGAATCAGGTCCGCAACCTCCACGCCTCCCGTCTTGCGTACATCTTCCATGGCTGCTTCAATCTCATTTGAAAGCTCCGGCTCTGTGAGGGAGACGAGATCTTGTGCGTCGCTGACGTGTTTGTAGTATCCCTTCGCGGCCCTCGCGCGTTGAGACGCCAACCAGTAGCGGAACCTGTACAGGTGGCCGGTGACCTGAGTTCCCTCGACAAAGTGGAGTGTCTTGACCATGGAGAGAAGCGTAAGCCTCTCGAGCTTAGCCAACACTTCCCGCAGCCCCTTGCTGGGAAGGATGAGGTCTGCCGGAGAAGCAAACTCCACGTCAGGCTTCCACTGCAACTGCGCCGCACCTACGGTGTCCGCATCAGGGCCCGCGGCGCCGTTGTTCAACACGCTGAAGCGCACGTTCGCCATCGACAGCGCCAGGAAGCCGTCCGCCATGGCCGTCGCGGAGCCCTGTATGGCGCCGGTCGAGGACGCGGTCGCCATGCCCGCGATCTGCAGCTCCGGCGAGGCCTGGCCGACGTACATCTCCTCGACGTAGGTCGGCATGCAGATGTTTCTGATCCGGGACGGGAGGCCGTTTGCGGCGGCGGTGATCTGCGCCTGCAGGCAGAAGTCGATCGTCGTTGGGTGCAGCTGGTAGGTGTCCTCGCTCGGGTCGTGGTAGTCGACGACGCTGGCCGAGATGCAGCCTGTGCCTGGCTTTGCGGAGATGTCCTTCATCCCTTGGAATCGGGGGCCGTAGTTCAGTCCGACGCTTCTCATGCTCCTGTACAGTGCTGGGGATGATACGATGCGAGGATGGCTTGGGATCTCCATGTCGTCGACGCTGATGGGGATACCGTCACCGGCCTTGACTTGTCCTTCGCAGTGCTCGACCCAGCCGGAGCCGTTGTGCGAGATGATAGAAAATGCGTACCAGGCGGAGTCCGATGTCGAGATAAGCCGAACCGGGGCCAAGTGCGTGATGATCTCTGTCCCCTCCGCCTCCTTCATCAGCAGCGCGGCCTTGATGTTGACTTGCCGCAGGGAGAAGTCGGCGACTGGTCCGGGCGCAATCTGGCGGACGGCTTCGCCCGCCATGGCTAGATAGCCGGCTGCGGGGAAGACCACGTCGTCTTTGACCTTGTGGTCCGAGATCCAGGGGACGTCGCTCAGCTTCAGCACGTTTCGCCACGACGGCCTGGCATCATCGGCCTCGAGGGCGCGTATGCCGAGCAGCTCATGCGGAGGGAATTTGCGGAAACGCCAGTCCCGCGAGACGCGGCTCTCGTTCCAGTAGACCGTCTCACGTTTCCAAGGGTAGGTTGGCAGGTCGGTCAGCACGCGGTGCTCGGAGGTGGCGGGCATGTCGATGCGGACGGAGTGCTGGAGGAGCTGTCCCAGGCTGGAAAGCAGTGATCGGGCGGCGTTTTCTTTGCGCAGAAGAGTGGGCACGTAGACCACGGAGTCCTGTAGGTTGACGGACTTGATGATGTCGCGGAGAGGGGCTGAGAGGGCAGAGTGAGGGCCGATCTCGAGGCACAGGGATTCTTCCGTGGTCGAGGCCAGCATCGACTCTACTGCAGAGGAGAAAAGAACCGGCGATTCGAGGTTCGTTCTCCAGTAGGCAGGACTCAGCTGGGGCTTGGTAGCTTGCTTTCCGGTCACACTCGAGAAGAGAATAGTTGAACAATCCTCATCCTCCACATCGTGGTCCTCGTCAGAGAACGCGGCAGTCTGAACGGGCTCGTGGATAAGTGCCTCGTACAAGTCGCCCACCTCCTGCATATGATGAGAGTGGTAGGCCTTATCGACCTTGAGCTTTCGGACGAAGCAGTCGGGCTTGTCAAGCTTGATCTTCTCGATAACCGAGTCCAGGGCGTCGGAGTCACCAGACAACGTCGTGCTTCTGGCGCTGTTCTCGCATGCGACGACGACACCTGGCTCAAGGTACTGCTTCACGACCGAAGGGCTCAGGCCGACTGCAGCCATGGAGCCTGACCGAAGCTGCTGTCTCGTGACCTGCCCACGGTAGTACGCAACCGCGATGGCTGCCTCGAGAGTCAACGAGCCTGCTGCGTATGCCGCGGCGATCTCGCCGCTCGAGTGGCCGACCACGGCCGATGGCTGGACGTTCCACGACCTGAGAAGGCGGACGATGGCGATCTGAACGGCGGTGCAGATGGGCTGAGCAAATTCCGGCTGGTCGATTCGGCTCTGCCCGGGAGCCCGGCAAAGTTCCTCTGTTGAAGGTTGACATGGTGTTAGCCTCGAACGGTTTTGATACTGTATCCGGGGTCAAATTCCTTACCTTCCATCGACCAGAGTGGTGCATGGCGCAGTCCTTGCAACACTCTGTCCATGTGCCTAATATCGGCGAGGAACGAAGGGAATTCGTCGAGCAACTCCACCGCCATGCCAGCCCACTGAGCGCCCTGGCCAGTGAAGACGAAGTTGACACGTCTGGGCAACCTACTGTTACACTGCACCGCCGGGGAAAGTTGAAATTGACCAGTCCCGTCGGCAATAGCGAACGCTCGGTGAGCAAGTCGCTCTCTCCGGGCTCCTAGAGTGAAGGAGATGTCCGAAAGACGGTCCTCGTTCTTTGTGGCATACTCTTCCACCTGGGAGGCCAGATCTTTCAAGGAGCCAGGGTCGTTTGCCGACAACAGAAGCAGGTGCTGCTGAGGTGCTACCGCTTCCAGACTCGTCTTCTGGAACGGCCTTGCAGACTCTATGATGGCCTATGAAACTTTCAGCTGGGACCGGAAAGCATAACGCAGAGAACACCGTCTTACGTGCGCGTTAGCACCGCCAATGCCAAAGTTGTTCACCGACACGCGCGGTGCTCTGTTGGCCGGCCAAGGAATAGCATCCGTGGGCACGCGGAGGCCGAATTCTTGCCACCCCACTGAAGATAAAGATGTCGTGTCAGTCCCGAGTCTTTGGAAGAAAAGGAATGGAAGGGGGCATACTCTTCGGGTTCGGCTCGGAAAAGTTGATGTTGGGCGGGACCGTCTCGTGCTCCAGCGCCAACACGGCCTTGATCACGCTGGTGAGTCCAGATGCGCCCTCGGAGTGTCCTACGTTTGGTTTTACCTGTGTAGTTGCATGTCAGTTTCTGAAGGTGACCTGCAAGAATAGTAGTCTCGTATACTCACAGAGCCGATAATAACCTCTCCCTGCCCGCCAAAAACTTTGCCAACTGCAGACGTCTCAAGCGGATCACCGACCGATGTGCCGGTCCCATGGCACTCCACGAAGCCCGTGTCGCTAGGATTCGCAATATTTGCCGCGCGGTACGTCCGCCTGATGAGGTCCTCCTGGCTCTCTTTGCTGGGGTTGGTGATGCCGCTCGTCCTCCCATCGAAGTTGCTGCCAGTCGCACGGATCACGCCGCGTATGGGGTCGCCGTCCCGAAGTGCGTCGCTAAGCTTCTTGACGTACACTGCGTTGACCGCCTCAGCGCGGACGTACCCGTCGGCCTTCTTGTCAAATGACCGACAGATTCCAGAAGGCGAGATGACGCCCTGCTCGGTCAGGGTGACGGCGAGCGTTGGGGAGACGATGATGTTTGCGCCGGCCACCACGGCGGAATCGCATGATCCCGAGTAGATTGCCTGACAGGCTTCGTGGAGCCCAATCAGGGAGGAGGAACAAGCAGTGCGGATGGTCATGCTGTTTGAAGAATTGTTAGTTCTGTTCTTGTTTTACTTGACGAATCACGATGCAAGGCACTAGGCAGTCTCACCTTGGCCCCTTGAGATCAAACTCGTAAGACAGCCTGTTCGCAACGCCAAACTCGGCGGAGCTGGTGATCCGGTACATTCCCAGGCGCTGGGGATCCTTCGCAGCGAGATCCAGCCAGTCGTCGCCATAGACGCCGACGTAGCAGCCAATATTCTTCCCGCGCCAGTCCCTCTGGCCGCCGCTCTCCATGCACTCCCAGACGACCTCGAGCAGCAGCCGCTGGTGCGGGTCGAGCCTCTCGACCTCGGCCCTGCTCATGGAGAAGAAGGAGGCATCCAGCCGGTCGATGTCGACGTCGAGGTAGTGCCCGTACTTGCTGTTCACGGTGCCGGGCTTGCCCGAGTCGCTGTAGAAGGCGTCGACGTTGAAGCGGCTCTCGGGGACCCGGCATCGAGTGCTCTTCTTGTTGACCAGGAGGTCCCAGAACTCGTCCGTCGTGGAGACGTTGCCGGGCAGCCTCAGACCGATGCCGACGATGGCGATGGGGGGTAGGTCTGACTCGATGACGGGCTCGCTGTTGGGTGTGGCCGTTGCATCGTTTCTGTCGATGCCGCTGGAAGACGTGACGGAGGGGCCGGTTTCAGTGTTGCTTGATGTCTCGTCAAAACCCTCTCCGTCATAGCCGATGGTACCTTCGACAGCTTCGGTGAAGGTTGCGTTGGACATGGCTGGTGTCATCTTCAATATTGAGGTAGCAAATGTGATTTGAGGTCAAGGCAACGAAGGTCTAGAGACTAGATTGATAGTTGATATCGCTTGAAAGTGCAAGCTGAATGTTGAAGCAGATTCGCAACAAGTAGACTAGAGAACGCCTGAGTGACTGACAATAGAACCTGCAACAACTCGGGGAACTCTAGTGGATCCGGTGCTGCTATGATTGCATCTAAAAGCCTAGATGCAGTTGGCTTTGCGGAATCAGTCAATCCTGAATGCAAAGGTGGAAAAATCTTCAGCACAATCAGAGGCTTGGCTCTGGCTGCCTGGATGGCAATTCTGATGTCATTAATTACTCCGTCTCCCCCTACGTTGCACTCAATAAGCATGTAAACTTGCAACCATCCATCTGTGACTGTCAAGTCTACCTTACGGAGCGTAAAAGTCCTCGGTGTTCCAGTGGCCGTCAGCAGAGCCTAGGAGACAGAACGGTAGCGCTAGTAAGCGCTGTGGGCAGCTCTGATCAGCCAAAGGAGCGGCGTCTTACTCCTGAGTCAGATGTCGTTGGAAGGATACCATGCAGCTTACTTTCCTGGGGTACGGTAAGTAAGACACGCCACGACAGTGTCCATCCATTTCGGGGATAGCCCTAACACCCCTGTTGACAACCATCCGTTTAGGCGGGCTAGGGGAATAGTCGCTCTGTAATTCCTTGTGCTTCGACAATGTTCGGTGGTGTGGAATACGGATACCGGACCAACTGATCGCAACTCGTCGCTCTTGAATTCACATCGTAACAACATCGTAGGATCAAGAGAACATTCCTCATGCTTCAAGAGCTCTAGGGATGACTTAGAACAAAGACTGATCGAGCGATAACATAGTCGCAAGAAGCATATGGTCAATATGAGATTCATTTTAGCATCTCGTGGTGCGCTGCAGGGTGTGTTCAGACTTTTGGCACCTCTCTGTAATTGGGCAGAGCTTGGGGGCCAGTTCAAGGTTCCAACAGAAAATGGAGACGAAATTACAAATTGAAACTCATTTTGAATTCAGACTTGATGGGTAATTAACATGTACGACAATGAGACTAATGCTAGAACAAAAAGAAAATGCCAAAGAAACCCGAGCACTTAGATTCCCTGACGGCGTCTAATAGTCGTCGTCCGAATCCGAGTCAAAGTCAATGATCTGGACCAGCTTGGACTCCTCGTACTCGGCCGTCTCCCTCCACGCCGTCGCGACCTGGGCGATCACCTTCCTCTCCCTCACGAGCGCCTTGGCCCTCTCCTTGAGCATCGCCCGCTTCGTCTTGCCGCTGATGGTCTTGGGGATCGAGTCGGTGAACTCGATGCCGCCGTCGAGGTGCTTGTGCTGCGACAGCGCCTCCTTGACGTAGCTGTAGAGCTCCTCCCGGACCTCGGACTCGCTGCGCTGCTTGGAAATCGGCGACCGCACGACGTACGCCAGCGGCAGCTCGCCGGCCGTCTCGCTGGGCACGGGCACGACGGCCGCGTCGGCGACGTCCGGGTGCAGGACGAGGAAGCTCTCCAGCTCGGCGGGGGCTACCTGCATGCCCTGTAGAACGCGGTGTCAGTAAACAGTTTACAGGCGGACATACGAATGAGACCATGCTGTGGGAGTGGAAGACTTACCCTGACTTTGATGAGCTCCTTGATGCGGTCGACGATGAAGATGTGCTCCCTGCCCTTTGGGCTCTGCCGCACCTCCACCAAGTCACCGGTGCGCAGCCAGCCGTCCTCTGTGATCATCTCCCGCGTGGCGGCCTCGTTGTTGTGGTAGCCTAGCATGATACCGGGACAGCGGACCCAGAGCTCGCCGGCGCGGTTGTACTCGTCGATGTCCTGGCCGTTGGTGTCGACCAGACGCGCCTCGATGGACGGAAGCAGGGTCCCGCTGGAGCCGTGCATGCCGTCGTTCAGCTCCGTCATGGAAATTATGACCGACACCTCGGTGAGGCCGTAGGCCTGGATCAACTTGCATCGGGGGAACAGCCGGCTGAAGTGCTCCGAGGTGTCCTGGTCGAGGGGAGAGGCCGCAGTAACCACCGAGGTGACGCTGCTGAGGTCGTATCTGCTGACTAGGGAGATGGCTTTCGTGATGGCTGTGATCATGGACGGGACCTGCACGAGTCTTGTTCTTAGAAGCCGAGACTACGGACGAAGGGAAAAGGTCGGTTACTCACCAGCCAAAGGCGCCGGAGCGAGTACTTCTCGATCACCTCGAGCGTTTGAAACAAGTCAAATGCTTGGAGAATGACTACACCATCCCCCCGGTAGACGCTGAAGAGAGAAACCGCGTTCAAGGCATATCCATGGCTCAAGGGGAGGACTCCCAGGCTCAGCTCCGTCCGTCTGCGGTTATTGGCGCTTTCGTGGGTGGTGAGCTGGAGGACGTTCGCAATGACGCCCTTGTGCGACATCTTGACGCATTTCTGTTTGGTGGCTCATCAGTCGGTGCATCTTCAAATCAAGACGAATTCTCCTCGCGCTGGTTGTATCTTACCGGGAGTCCAGAAGTTCCACTAGACGTGCACATGAACGCCGTCTGGCGAGCGCCCTGCCCCTTGCTCCACTGCAGCCGCGGCAGCGGCGACATGCTACGGGCCTCTTTGATCAGGCGGTCGACCGACTTTGTGCTGAACGGCACCTGGATGCCGCTCTCGAACTGGGGAGGCAGGTCGAGCAGGTAGACGTGGCGGCTGGAGATGCCCGCCGCCGCGGCGCACTTGAGGGCCTGCTCGAAGAGAGGCTTGCAGGTGAAGAGGGCCTTGCAGTTGACGGACTTGAGCAGGCCCGTGAGTTCCATCTCTGAATAGGCCGAGCTGATGGGGCAGGACGCGCCGGAGAGGCGATGGGTGGCAAATGAGACGGTCAATGTGTCAATCTGTAGGGGTTCGTTAACACCAAATTCGAACGTGTAGAGGGAGTGAGGGGGGGGCCCTACGGTGTTCAAGCTGTATATCCCAATCGCTTTATCCATGTCTCTTCCCTCGTTGACCTGCCATCCCAGGTCTGAAGCAAGCCCTCTAGCGAGAAGCTCGATTCTCTCAGCTACCTGGGACGCGGAGTACGCCTTCCCGGTAATGCCACATGTAAAGGGGGGCTTCGAGTTGGCCTTTGGGTGCCGTCCATACTTGTCCTCGTCTCCGAACAGAAACTCGTGGACAGAAAGAGTGTCGGGAATTTCAAAAGGCAGCTGTGGAATGTGGTCTGGCGGAAGGAAAGACATGCTGAATGATGAACTGAGAGGCTACGGCAGATGATAGAGGAAGGGGTGCTGCAGAGACTTCAGCAAACGAATATGCAGGCAAAGACTGCTGTGGTTTTGAGAGAGGGGACAGAATATTAGATATCTCGTGTCTAAGTTGTGTTAAAAGAGGCACATTACAGCAATAATACTCGCCACTCCCAAACATTAGCGTCTGCGATTTCCAAGTTCCTGTCAGGCACCTCTGCTTTGGTGATGGTTGCATGGTAAGCCGCCAATCCCGAAGCTTGCCTGGTTCTCGTGGGATGTGAGCCGTTTGCATTGGTAATTCTCCGTCCAACGACTTTTTTACGAAGGATCCGATGACAGGTTGATCCAAAAGTGATGAGCTGCCAAGGGATAGGAAGTTCGATCGAGAGTGTGAAAGATCCCTGACATAATACAGACAGTAAGCCACCCCCCCGTGCCTTGCTGGATCGTGGCTGGCGGGCCGACACCGATGATTTCATCGACTCATGAATGAACTCACATCACGTTATTTTAATTATTCTTCCGTAACTTTTTAGCATCCGCGTGATTTCTGGGAGAAGGAGGGACGCCGGTGTCTAGGCATGTGATGATTCAGGCTTGCTGGTGTTGTCAGGCATCGAGGAGACTCATTTCCGTCATCAATGACAACCCCTCAAGTCGGCCGGAGTAAGGTTTTTGTCATTCTGTAATGCGAAGAGGTATTACGGATATTCAGGGAGGACTATGTCAGCAAATAAGCTGCAATAATTCGATGACGTCGGTGACATGGTGGCGAGACCGATTCGACTGGACATAAGACTCAAGAAAGCAAACAAAATAAAATAAAGACAGTTTTATCAGCAGAACTACTCGGTGAGAAGGAATTCAAAAAAGGTCTGTGAAGGACCAGTTTAATGGGTGACATTGTCTATATATATGTAGTTACTTGATCTGGCTTTGTAGATGTATTCAACGGGATGGTGTATAGACACAGCCGCAGCAAGGCGAGAAATCGAAACCCCCAGACCGCTACGATGAATTGGCCGCGTCAGCGTCTGTCGCGTCCGCCATGTCGCGCAGCGACTTGAACTGCCACAGCGGCCTGTACTCCTCCGGCACGTCCTCCAGCTTCCCTCCCATGACCGTCGGCACCTCCTCGCCGCGCTCGATCCAAGCCCCAACGATGCCGACGTGCTTCTTGGCCGGCACGAGGTCGTGCGGGAAGCTGTAGGCGGTGTGAATGATGTCCTCCCTCCGCACCCCGAGGTCCTTGGCGAGGTGCTCGACGAGGTACTCAAAGTTGCGCGGGTCGGGCTTGTAGGTGCCGATGTCCTGCGCCGTGTAGATGGCGTCGAACTCGACCTCCCTCAGCGGGCCGGCCAGCGTCCCCGCGAAGGACGCCCTGTCGACGTTGGAGAGGATGACGAGCTTGAAGTTCTTCTTGAGGCGGTTCAGAGCGGCCACGGTGTCGGGGAATGCCGCCCACTCCGCGATGCCCGCGGCGAAGCGCTTCGCGGCCTGGTCGTCGGGGGCCTCGACGCCGAGCTCGCGGGCCACGTCGCCGTAGACGTCCTCCAGGATGCGCTGGTAGATCTCAGTGGGTTGCTCCCGCACGCGACGGCCCTCGTGCTTGGCGAAGAGCTGGATAGTGCCGGAGCGGTTGTCGCGGAGGGGGTGGGAGGGGTCGAGCTGCGCCGTCAGCTCCGAGAGGGAGGCGAAGACGCCCGACTCCCAGTCGACGAGGGTGCCGAAGCAGTCGAAGGTGAGGCAGCCGTAGGAGCTGAGGGTTCTTGGCGACGTCATGGTTTCTTTTTGTTTGGTTGGTTGATTGCACGGGCTGAAGATGCGTGTGTGTGTGAGATGCGATGAGGCTGGTGCGTTCCAGTCGGGGTAAATGGGAAGAAACAACAACGATCAGAGAGTTAATAATAACCGGCAGGGCTTGCTTCGCCCCGCGGCGGTAGCGTAACTCGGCGGCTGGTGTAACGGCGATCCCCTGCATGATGCATTCTGCGGAGTAACTCGTGTCTTGCGGACGAATATTACTGTCGGAGTGGATCAACCTGCATGCTTACTGTCCATCGCCAACGGCGTCAGCCATGTCAGCACTATATCGCAAGGCAGATTCAGTCAGCGCTGGCAATGCATCAACTGATTTTATATAACCACCATGACTGTCTTTTGAGATGTCGCGAGGCCCCTCTTTGATGAGGACTTTCGCCGGACGACATCAACCTCTGTCCCACTCAACCAACCACGATCCCGCTCATAGTACCTCGCCGCGATGGACACTGGACGCGAGCCCTGCCCCTGGGTCATCATCACCGATGCGGGCGGCGCGTTCAGCATGGGCGCCGTGGGAGCCACGATATGGCACGGCGTGAAAGGCGCGAGAAACTCGCCCGCCGGGGAGCGGCGCATCGGGGCCATGGCGGCCATCAAGTCGCGGGTGCCGGTGATAGGTGGCAACTTCGCGGCCTTTGGCGGTCTTCTCGGTCTGTACGGCTGCGCCGTCGGCGGGATCCGTCAGAAGGAGGACCCGTGGAACGCCATCGCCGCCGGCCTGTTGACGGGAGGGTCGTTGGCCGTTCGCAACGGTTACAGGGCCGCGAGGAATAACGCCATCGGCTGCGGAATGCTCATGGCCGTCTTCGAGGGTGTGGGTATCGCCGTCCAGCGCGCTGCTGCGGGAGGCACGAAGTTGTATTGAAGTAAGTACCCTCCTTGGACATCATTGGTTGTTCTCGAGGCCCGCAAGACACTGTGAAACTAACGAGAAAAGCAAAGGGATACCACGAAGCCCGCTTGAAGGACTGAACCGAGTGTGCTCTGATGGATATTTGCGGTCCATGATCCCAATCTGCAACAATATAGTGGTAAGTCTTCTTTTGGAGTCACCTCATCGCCGTATCTAAGTATATGGACACTACGCGCTCTCTCGTACACGTTCTTCATGTTATCTATCTTTTTGAGACAATTCCTGTTTTTGGCACTCGTGTTTCTTTGTTAGTTTTATCGTGTTCTGACGCGACCTTCCAGGTCTCGTGTCAACCAGACGCAGTCTACCTCTTGAGTCGGTGCCAAAAGGATACCGTGAAGAGGATTTGGATCCGAGCGTCGGACTGCCAGAGCGGAGAGGTATGGCACGCACTTGTGTGCAAGGAGAGACTAAAGCGATGTAATGAGGCTCTGGAGAGGTGTCAAAAGTGGTCTTGGCGTGAGAGGGGCGCTCTCAAAGAGTCCTTAATGTTCGAGATACTCGTATTTACCCGTGGGCTAGGAGCCCCTGACAGGCTTATCCAGCCAGACGAGTCTTCCACTTCGCCACAGAAACAAATGGAAATTCCACTCTACGCATGACCTCTTGTGCCCACACTTCTCTCAGAAAGCTCAGCCCTCTCCCCTTAAACTTCAGCCTCCGAAGCCACTCACGTGCACCACCCATAACGACCGTTGGTACTTTATAAGCGACAGTTAACCAAGACCTTCTCGGGGACAAGCAGACAACGGGCACTTGACCGAATGGTCATGTGTCATCGTTCTGTCTGCTGTTAGAGGCAACAAATTCCAGACCTCCTAAGTTCAAAAGCATAGAACCAAAAAAAAAAAAAAAAAAAAAAAAAAAAAAAAAAAGAGAAAGAAAAAGAGGATGCTCTAATCGTGCCCCCATCTACACTGCCATTTATCCGCTATGTGCCTGAACATTTTGCCATTCAATGCAATTTGATCTTTTTGGCTTGTCGCTCTAAGAACTTGATTCGACCAACTACTACGATTCTGTCCTTTTCCGTTGCGCGTTTCGCAATACATCGTGAAGCTGTTGAACAACATTGACAAAGTATACTCGCGCAATTTTGTTTTCAGACATAAGTGGGTACCTGTAGGAAACGAGACAGCAAAGCAGAAAGACTCCAAACGACGTTTACCCGTGGCAGTTCTCTCTTAAAGACTTTGCAAAAAGACGTTCCAACATCACAGCCTTAGTATTACAGACCGGCGCTAGGCCGCATTAGCTGCGGCCGGGGGGCTGTGACTGCAGCCGACATCACGTGTATCGCCGAGAAAGATGGTCGTGATCAGGCTATACGATATTCGAGGCGACCTTGTCCCCAAATCATCACCAGAACCAAGACGTAACTTCAATATTGCCTCCCACCGATGGAGTTGGGCGATAATTTGAACAGGCAGGCAAACCCCGTGAAGACGACGCTGTTGTCGCCCCCCAAACCTGATCGCTGACCGTGAATCCCAGACAGTCTGAGGCGCTGTGGGAAAAGGCCCTGGGAGGGGTCAGCCCGGAGCTGCGCGAGTTGATCAACGGCGCCCAGCCGAACAAGCGCGCGTCTCTGGAGATTATCCTCTACGCGGCCGAGCAGCAGCGGGAGCTTTGTATCCGGAGGCAGTGGAAGATCAAGAAGCGGAACGGCGACGTCATCATCCTCCGCGACGTGTTCGAGAAGATCGTGCAGTGCGTCAACAAGTTCAAGGAGCTGGGCAAGGCCGTGGCCCAGATCACCCCCGAACACGCGGCCCTGCCATGGGCGGCAACCGCGATCTTGCTCCAAGTATGCTCCCCCCCGGCGTTGAGGTAGTGTTCATAACGCATCTGACATCTAGTAAAGACAGGAATAAACGACACCACGGCCTTCGCTGCCATGGTGGACGGGCTCGAGGTAAGCACCAGCATCATCGCGAGGTGCGCCATTTTCGAGAGCGTGTACCTGCCGCAGGGGACCTCGGCCACGTCCCACCTCGAGAGCTCCCTCGTGTCGCTGTACGGGACCGTCCTGACCTTTCTCGGGACGTGTTTCAAGTACTTCTCCACGGGCACGGCGAGACGCATCTTGAGGGCTGTCAGGGACCCGGCCAAGGAGATTGAGGACGCGATGAGGCACGTCGAGTCGCGCCAGACTGAGGTGGAACGCACGGCGCACATCATGAATATGGAAATGTTGACTATCACGTCGACGCATGTGGTCGACCTGAAGTCCATGGTGAGCAGCCTCACGCTCCAGCTAGAGGCGGCCAACGCGAGGCTCAACGGCCGCGAGGAGGAGGGGGAGGCAGCGGAGTCCTCGATTCAGCGCAGGGAGTCCATGAGCGCGGCTATCACGTCCATAATGGGACCCAAGCAGCGTATGGTCAAGGTCTCGGGGCGCAAGGATGGCCTCGAGGCCGACAGAAGGATGGTCCGATTTGACTGGCTCTCATCCGTCCGGTACCAGTCTAACCACCAGACTGAGGCCCAGAACCGGATGCCGGGCTCTGGACAGTGGCTCTTCCAGCGGCCCGAATTTCACTTCTGGACAGACTCGAGTATCTCTGGAACCTTGTGGCTCCATGGCCCTCCGGGATGTGGCAAGACCAAGCTTGCGTAAGTTGACGATGGTTCTTCTCCATGGGCATCCCCTTTGAAAGTTGTCAATTGGTGACGTGCAAACAATAGGTCCGCCGTCATTGACTTCGACAGGGCGAGAGCCAAGGCGCACGCCGGCCTTGCGGCGCCGATCGCCTACTTCTACTGCGGCGGCGGCGACGCTGAGCGATCGCAGCCGACTGAGGTGCTCCGGTGCATCGCGCGTCAGCTCTGCGGCGACGACCCGGACGCGCCCATCAATGAGGATCTGAACCACGCATATGAGGGGGCCGGAAACCCGCAGATCGGGCAGAATCGTTTGAGCATCGAGGCGACAGCGGCGCTCGTCTTGAAAGCTCTCGCGCAAAACCCGGCCACTATTGTCATCGACGCACTCGATGAGCTTCGCCCGGACGACCGGCACAAGCTGTGGGACTGCCTCGACAACATCGTACGGGATTCACCCAACGTGGTCAAGGTGTTCTTGACCAGCCGTGACGACGGGGACATCGTCTGCCGGCTGAGCTCGACACCCAACATCTATGTCAGCGTTCAAGATAACCAATCCGATATCGAGCGGTTCACCGAACAGGAGTTGGACGCCGCGGTGGCGCGCAAGAGTTTGCTCCGCGGCGTGGTGTCGGAGCAGCTCCGGTGGAAAATCTCCACGGCCCTCAATGAGGGGTCGCAGGGAATGCAAGTTCACGGGCCCCCATCGATTCTCAGGAGCTCTTTGATAATAACTGTCATAGGTTCCGCTGGGTCAGTCTACAGATTCAGAATCTCTGCGACAGCAGGCGTATGAGGCTGGAAGCGGACGTCCTACACGAGCTCCGGCAGCTTCCTCAGTCGCTGTCGGACCTATACGCCATCAGCTATAGCCAGATCTCGCAGCTCTCTCCATCCAGCTACCAGGTGGCCGTCAGCATGCTGCAGCTGATGCTCGTCGCCATCAGGCCCATCTCCTGGGCCGAGATCCAGCACCTCATCCAGGTCTCCCACCCGGCCGTAAGGCATGGGATATCCCGGGAGCAGCTCCTCGATATCACCTGCAACTTTATTGCTGATGACCGCCAAGGGGAGGGGCGTCCTCGGTTGGCCCACCACTCAGTTCGGGAGTACCTCCGAACCCGTCCCGAGTTCGCGTCGGGCGTCTCGAACGGCAAGGTTGCCGAGATGTGCCTACACCACATCCGAGAGCCGGCCAGCCCCCTCACGAAGAGGTTCTGCTACTCGGCCTTCTACCTTGGAAGTCACCTTTCCGCCACAAGCGCTGAGGACCGTCTTCCGCTCCGCGACTGGCTCAAAGAGCTCCTCCTCCCATTTGGAACATCCTCCGCGACGATGTCGAACCGCCTTTTCGCGAAATGGAGAAGGAACCTCAGCAGTCTTATCGACGCCAAGCTTCTCACGATGCAACATGGCATAGACTCGGCCCACCAATGCCAGGAGACGATGATCAGCGTGACGCCGCTCGCCGCCGCATGCGCAATGGGACTAGTAGAGATGGTGCCGCAGCTGCGCCCGTCGCAAAATGACCTCTTCGATCCTGTAGACATCCCGAATCGAGATGAGCTTCTGACGTTCGAGGGCGCTGACGCGATGGGCTCGTACTACGGGAAGAGCTGCGTACTAATGGCCGTTATCCTCGACCGTCAGGACATCGTGAGCCTAGTTCATGACCTAGGGTTCTCCGTTGACACGCCTCTCAAAACGGGAGAGACGGCACTGTGGCTCGCGGTGAAAAGGGGAAAGCCGGAGATGGTCCAGAGACTTCTTGACTACGGCGCGGACCCCAATCAGACTGGGCCGAACGAGTACTTCCGGCCCAAGGCCTCGACGAAGGCGATTCTTCGACCTATCACCGGCCCCGCGGCGGATATAATCGCCGATCGTAAGCTAGCCAGCTCGGTCCTAGGCTTCCACGTCCGCGACAGCTCCGGCCGTCTCGCGGTCCAGAGTCCGTTCCACTACGAGGGCGAGACATACCCGGTCCTTCACATCGCGATGCACACAGGTCGCGGCGCGGAGATCGTGGATCAGCTAATCCGAGCTGGGGCCGACATCAACGCCCGGACGTCTCGGGGCCTGACGTCGCTCGAGTTCTGTCTGGAATACAGCAGCCTGGGGATCATGTTCGAGGTGTTCGGGACCTTGCTGCGGGCGGGCGTGTCGCCGGACCTCGAGTTGCAGAACGGCCGGACCATCGCGCACATCGTCGCGGCCATGGGCCACGCGGAGTTGATGGAGATGCTGCTGGAAGCGGAGGCGAACTGCGCGCTGCGCGACCACTTTGCGCAGTCCCCGCTCGATCTCGCGAGGCGGTACGGACACTCAGAGACAGCGAAGCTGCTTATATCGAGGGGCGCCGTCGCGCCTCCCGTTGAGAGTGCTGATGAATGTGCTGATGAATGTGATGATGACGAAAACGTGATTACGGGGCCGCCTCCGCCGCTGTACCGATCGAAGTCCGAGTTGGAGTTGGAATCCTCGACGGCGCAGAACCCTTCGATATTGGTCCAAGATCATGACAATGACTTGTCCAAAGTGTCTCCAACGGTTTCAAACACGGAGCCGCGGCCACAATCATCTCCGGGGTATGCTCCACCGACAACGCTCGAGGATATATCCGAGGATACTGCCGCGCCTCGACCGGAGGTTCCGGGGGTGGTCAAGGTATCTCGTCGGAAGTCGTTCAGCGATTCCTGGAAGAAACTCAAATCTTTTTTCGGGTCTGGAACGCCATGAACGAAGTGGCTCAGGCAATTAATAGATAATGGTAATGATGTACTATGTTTGGACGAGAGAGTTGAATATTTGCATATTCTTCCTCGAAAGATGACTAGTCGTATCTGAAGCTCGGCGTAGTGCTGTTGAGTTGAAATCACGATGCGTGGCTGGAAATTGTATGACAGAGAACATATGGCAGAGTGTCTTCAGAGTGTAGGTGATGAAGGGAAGAAGTGCTGGCTACATCGGCGGAAGGAGGAGGCATGACAGGCCGAGGGAGAGGCACGAGACTGGATACATCATCATGGCAGCGTGTCAGCTTGGATGGTACGTAGCCAAGATAAGTAGACCGTACTTGAACCAAAGTTTTGCAGCTCCGTATAACGGAAAAAGCACCACACAGAATGAACCAACGCGGAGTCATGGTCGTTGAGCGTTTACACCTTCATTCCACCATTTGTGAGCGTGATTCAGCACACGACGACCATCTCTGTCGACGGCTCTCTCGTTCACTTCTAGTATATCGTCAGAGAATACGACTCCGAGGATGGAGACCAGAACCAGCACGAACGAATGTAGCACTTCTCGGTCACCGTTGGCAAGGACAACCCTGCCGTAGGCAAGGTGACTCCTGCACTCCTCTAAATGCAATCGGTCATAGACAACAAGAAAAGGTCTTGCTGGGTTGAAGGAACGCTGAACCCATGAAAATCGAAGCTTTATAAAGATCTGTTCGCTTTTCGTATTCAACATCGTCAGCGTGGAATCAGTCGTGGGTATTAACACCTCCCATCACAGATGCCGGCTTGTAAGCTTAGTCATCAAACAGTCGATGATGTATGTACCGTACCTCACACGGCTCTTCTTAACCGCGGGTGAGGGGGAGGTCTGAGAGACTGTGAACCCCGCGCGAGCCGGGCGGGAGAGCCAAGAGGACTTTCCTCGTCTTCATCTTCCTAACGGTGCGCATTGTGATCATTACCTGGTGTTTGTGAAATCTTTTGGGAAAGGAATAGACAGTCATGTCCGAACGGTCCCAGCACGGAATGGACATCGTCCTCGCCATCCCGGAGCTGCTGGAATTCATTCTCGTCCATGTCGACATGACGACCCTCCTCGTCTCGGTGCCACGAGTGTGTAAAGCTTGGAAGGCGACGACGGACGAGTCCCCGGCGGTTCAACAGGCCCTGTTCTTCAAGCCCGTGGGCGTTGCTGCGTCACCCGGCCCGATATACAGCCCCCCGGAAACCGAGGAGAATGGCAAAGTTGAAGAGGATGAAAGAACGCAACCGGTGATCATCAACCCGCTGCTGGCCGCCAAGTTCGACAAGTGCTTCTTCGACTTTGGCCCTACGTACTCATTCCACAGGCGGGCAAATTCCTTCTACGAACTGCCGTGGACGCCCCAGCCCATCAAGACGGAGCAGGAGTCGTGGGGCGGATACAGCCAACTTCGTCCAACAGCCCTCAGCCCCGAAGAGGCCTGCTCCGAGGAAGAGTCTCGCGACCGTTTCACCCGGCGCGGCGCAAGCTGGCGACGCATGCTCGTCTCCCAACCTCCCCCGCCGTCGCTGGGCTACATCCGCTGCGACATCTCGGACCTCCCGGCGGAGGGCCAGCGGGTCCAGAGCGCGAACATCCCGGCAGGCTCGGGGCTGCGGATGGGCCAGCTCTACGACGTCGTGCAGCACCACGTCGGCCACCACGGGCGGCACTCGCTGTGGTTCAGGGTGATGTGGGGCCGACCGATCAGTCCTTTTGCCATCACGCGCGTGCGGGACGAGTTCGAGAGGCACATGTCGGCGACGAACGTGGTCGTGGAGTTTATGCACGCCGACGACACGAGCCTGCCGAACCACCCGCAGGATCCGGCGGATGTTGGGGCGTTTGACGCGGCGTTTCGGAGCGAGGAGTATGAGGAGGTGAAGATTGTGGCGGAGGAGATATTGGCGTATCCTTCCGAGTTTCCCATGTTTGACGGGCGGTATGTCATTTGGCACTGGCGGTTGCTACCGCACGAGAGAGCGGCTCTTTGACGGCATGTGTATATGAATGATGCATTTCATGGCGAGGGCATCAGTGGTTGTTGGTGTACTATTTGTTTGATATTTCGGAGGCTGTGGAGTCGTTGGAATGTTGTTGGATTACTTACTCATACTTTCTTTTGGAATTTGGTTCTCCATTATTTGCCTTGTCTAGTAATCGTCCTGCGAGAGTGCATCGTTCTCACGATCCAATCATGAGATGTCTATTTGTAACGAGGTCATAGGCACGCATTCCTGTTTTTGTCGCCGTTTTTCTGTGACAATCCGTTTGAAAAGAAGTTAGATCGCTCAGAGACCTTCATCTGTCTGTCCTCGGATGATCCCTCGTATTGGCTATTTGCAATTACGGCAAGATCAAGCTCGTCATTAGCGACGAGTTAAGCTCAATCATAACAACTATCGAGACTCAGCTATTCGAGCAAGCTGATGGAGTGGTTATTGCAGCAGTATGGATGATAGACTTTTGAATCCGGCCGGTGGTTGGCGCAGATAGAGACAAGCTTAAACGGCGCCTGAACGATGTCAACAGCCAAACATCAGTGACAGGATGACAGCGGCTTTCGGGGCCCAAAAGCTCGGGAAGCTGAACATTAGGGGTTCATGGATGGTGCGCGATCACGCAGCCAATCACATCACCAGCTCGAAGGTCGTCCAGGTCGGCTGACGCGGCATCCGCAGTGGGGTCTGATAAGCGGGGAAAACCCCTCTATGGCGCGCCGGCGGCTCGGAGGCAGCAGCGAGGCCGCGGACCACTGGAGAGCACCTGCTGCGGTTGGCCGCAGTCGCAGTCTATGTACCTCGCTAGGTACTTTTACGTGGGCAGGCACCCTGGGAAGTACCTGCTCATGCGAGGCTTCAAGGCTGCATCGAGGCGAAATCGGCGCAGGTGCAGGCAAGTGGGCATAGGACTCGCCTTCCGTCTCGCCTCGCCTTTCCCTATTGCTCTCCCTACTAAATTCAACCCAGCCAAACAAACGCTCCAACTTGCCGTTCACTGGTGGAGGTGGGCCCCGGAGAGTTCCTCCTGCTGTGTACCTTCCAGGTATTATTTCGGGGTCCTGGGTCAAGGTCAGGGAAAGAGGGCCCCCCAGCGTCGTTCCGTCGCTCCACTTTTCTCGCAGTCACGTCCCGGGCCTCAGGTCCCACATCCTCTGCCGAAAAATCGCCTCGTGTCCCCCGTTCACTCTCTCGTCGTCTCACCCAAACCTCAACCCTTCTTCCACGTCCCCTCCGTGCCCGATCTCCTCCTCCACCGGCCGCCCCAGCGCTACCACCTCCGACGGTCATGCCCCGAGGCCCATGACGCTTCACAACATTCACTTTCTTCCGATTCTTCTTCATTCACTGCAAAACCTAACTACAAATCTAATCTATTGACCTCCCTCCCACCTGGCCCGCCGCCCGCCGACCGGAAAATCCGTGAAACGACGTCACGCGCGCAACGCCGCCTCCTTCGCTCTCTTCCCACCCCACCCTCCTGCGCTCCCCGCGACAAACAAAGTCGACGGCCGTCGCAAAGCTCGTTCGCAATGCCAATCCTCGGCGGCAAGAACAAGTTCAACGCCAAACCCCCCGTCATCCGCGTCGAGAAAGTCGCCGCCCCCGCCCCGAAGCCGCGCCCGAATCTCCTCCCGCGCGCGCCCTCCTCCAACGCCTCCTCGGCGAGGAACTCCCCCCGCGCCTCCCCGAATCCTGTCAACGGAAGCAGCAGGAGCAAGTCCCTGTCCTCCTCCTCCCGCAAGAAGAGCGCATCGCCCTACCCCTCCTCCTCGGACGAGAAGCGCGCCGCCAAGCGCAAGGCCGCCAGCGCGGGGCCCAGCCAGCCCAAGTTCGACAACGACTCGGACAGCGACGAGGACGAGGACGAGGACTTTGTCCAGAAGCTCGAGGTCCGCAAGAGGCAGCGCCTCTCGGACGGCCAGCTCGTCGACACGAAGCGCGTCCTCACCCGCGCGAGCGCCTTCAAGGAGGGGCTGCGCGACCTGAGCAGGCTGATACACGCCGCCGACATCACCAACGTCAAGTCGTGCCCCAAGGCGAAGCGCGTGCTGGGCGCGACGGAGCAGGATGACATCCGAGTACGGCTGCAGTACCCTAGCATGTACGGGGCCGAAAAGTGAGTCACCAAAAAAAGTCTATTTATGCGCGCGCGACGATGTGATGCTAACTATCTGCAGCTACGAGCTCCTGTACGAGGACGGCAAGATCGATGCGATTAAGGACATCATGGAGGTGGTGCGCTTCGTCGCGGACGTCTACCTAACCAGGGAACAGGCGAAGGAGTTCCACGACCCGAACACGGGCATCATCCGACGGCTCACCAAGGCCAAGAACACGGGCGACCTGCAGGGGTTCACGACGGCGCTGAAGGACGCCAACAAGCGAATCCGCGCCCTCGCCGCCGACGGCACGATACGCGGCAACCTCGACAAGATGCACGGCCTGCCGCGCGACCTGGTCGAGTTCATCCTCACCCAGGTCTACGACCGCACCGTGTCGCCCGACGTCGAGAAGCTGAGGCAATACAAGAACGGCACGGATAACGTGTACGGCGAGTTGGGCTATCTGTTCATCTCTGAGATCCTGCAGGAAAGGACCCGCATGACGTCGGACCAGGTCTTCGTCGACCTCGGCTCCGGCGTCGGCAACGTCGTGTTTCAGGCCGCCCTGGAGATCGGCTGCGAGAGCTGGGGCTGCGAGATGATGGACAACCCCTGCGACTTCGCCGAGGCGCAGGAGAAGGAGTTCGGCGCCCGCTGCAAGATGTGGGGCCTCCTCCCGGGGCGCGTGAACCTCGAGCGGGGCGACTTCACCAAGAGCACCAGGATACACGACGTCCTCAAGCGCGCCGACGTCGTGCTGGTGAACAACCAGGCCTTCACCCCGCAGCTCAACGGCGAGCTCGTCAACATGTTCCTCGATCTGAAGAAGGGGTGCAAGGTCGTGTCCCTCAAGTCCTTCGTCAACGACCAGGGCTCGCGCAACCAGAACGACGTCGCCAACAACATCCTCGACGTCGAGCAGCTGACGTATCCCGGCGGTGGCTACGTCAGCTGGACCGACACGGGCGGTAGCTACTGCATTTCGACCAAGAAGTAGATTAACTACCCACGCATCCGTATCAGCATCTATTAGCGCCGTATGATGTCCTGCGGGACTTGATAGAAGGGGGAACGGCAAGCATTGTTGTTTGCGAAAAGCAAACAAGCGGTGTGCAGAAGTGTACATTGTGTGCGTGGGTGTGTGTGTGTGACGGCGAAAAGCAAAAAAGAGAAACATTGCTCGATGGCATATTGGTGAGGAAACAGCGTTGGGTTTTGGTACCTGTAGAATTCTTCTTTTTCCTTGTTTTCTTTTCTTTTCTTGATACTCCCATAGAGCGACAGGAGCCATATGGCGGCGGGAGGAGAGGCGTAAAGTTTGTGAAGAGTTGCCGCCGGATGTGTAAACATATATATGTGGAATAGAAAAAACCGCGCGCCCGAATCTCAACGCTCGTTCGCGAGGTTCATGGCTTCGGCCTCTTCGGCCATCCTCTTCATCCAGCGGTCGACGAGCTCCTTATTCTCCTTCTTGACCCTGTCTCGCTCTTTCTCGGCCATGGCGACCTGGAGGTTCAGCGTGATCATTTCATCCTGGACGTTCTGGTCGCGGAGTCAGCACCATCAGCCATCTTGACGATCATATCTATCCTTCTCCAAGGGGGCTTTTCTTAATCACCTCGACCAGCTTCGCCTTCTCGCGCAACTCGTGCTCGCGGTCCCTAAGCTTCGTCGACAGAGTCGTCCTCTCGGCGGTGAGCTGCTTGATCTGCCTCGCGTCCTCCTTGTTCTTCTTCCGGAGGGTTTGGACCTCGTCCTCGGCCGTCCTCGCGCGGGTCTGCAGGGTGCCGTTGGAGCGCAGCGCCTCGGCGAGGTTGAGCTGCAGCTGCGTCACGTTGGGGTCGGAGCTGATGGTGTCTATCGCGGATGATGACGATGCTTCTTTTTTCCCCGTCGTCGTCGTCGACTCGGTTGCGATTTTGGATTTTAAGAGTTCCTTTTCGGCTTCGAGGGCTGCGACGCGGTCGGAGAGTTCGGAGCCTGATTGTTGGCAAGGGGCGGAAAAGAGTCAGCGATTTGGTGGTGATAGGGAGAGAATGCTGGGTAGCGAGAGAGAGGAGGTGGGGGGGAGTTACAGAGCTGGACGATCTCGAGGTTGACTGGGTTGTTCTTCTCTTGCTCCCGGAAAGAGGCCAGATACTCAGAGCGCCAGTCAGACATGACTGGTAATGTCTAGTGTCCTCGAGGAGGAATGGATAGTGACGAAGATGAACCTTTATGGGTGGGCGGCCTGCCGCAGCACGTATTGAGAGCAGAATAAAGGTCTGCTTGCGGCTGGTCGCAACTTGCACCCTTGCAGACTTCAAAGAGAAGAATAAGAAAGGACTAGAAAAGGAAAAATCACAATGCAAGTCAGTGACGGGTGCATGCGGTGCGCTGCATTCCAGTCTTGTTCCCAGAGCGGCCCGACATCCTTTGGGGGAGTGATGCGACAGGGAGGGGGTCACACCTCGCTACCACCCCTTTAGTCGCTTATCTTATCAGCAGTGGAGTGCAATGACGCAGCTCCCCGGAGCCGGAGATTAGCCGCCCTCCCCCAGGCTTCAGTGAGGCTCACCCGCCGTGATTCGTGGCGCAAGCTTCGTGGTGGTACCTACGACAAGGTACATTGGAGCTCTTGGGGAAGCTCTCCACGACAACCTCCAAACCTCACACACCTGCGACCCTGTCTCATCCATCCACACTCACAGCAAACAGCCCACCTGGCAACAGAGACGGACGGAAAGAGTGCAACTCCAACGAACAGGCAAAGCGCAGAGAGAGGGGGGCCCGGAAGATGACATGATGGAAGCGTCTCACCCCTCGGCCGGATGGGAGAACGTCGGCGACAAGTGGTACCGCAAGATCCAGCTCTACACCGAGGTCTTCGACCAGGACCTCGACCTCGACAACTACGTCGTCGCCGGCTGCCCCCACGCCGGCGCCCTCGCGCTCTTCCGCGACGACACCAAGATCCAGGCCTACCGCGCCAACAAGCCGTCGACGGCAAAACCCACCATCGACGTCTACTCGTACGCCGGCAAGCTCCTGCGCAGCATCCCCTGGGACCAGGGTTCCGGCGCCGTCCGCGGCCTCGGCTGGGCTTCTATCGCGGGCGGCGAGGAGCGCCTCCTCGTCGTCACCGCCGACGGCGTCGTGAGGGTCTATGATTTGCAGGGGGACTTTACCCAGTTCTCCCTCGGCAACGGCGCAGAAGACGCCGGGGTGGTGTCCTGCCGCTTCTATGACTCGGGCATGGTCGCCCTCCTCGACGGCAACGCCCTCGTCTCCGTGTCCAACTACGCCGACCCCCGCCCGCGGCTGCTCGCCCGCCCGCCCGTCGACGACCAGGCCGAGATCCACAGCTGGGCCGTTGTCTCGCCGGATCACACCCTCTCGCGCTCCGTCGAGGTGCTGCTCAGCATCGGCGAGACTGTTTATGTTGTCGACGCCGTTGAGTGCGAGGACAGGTTCCTCGACATCGGGCCTTTTAGCCACGTCAGCGTCTCGCCCGACGGCAGGCTCGTCGCCCTGTACACTAAGACGGGCGTAGTCCACGTTATCGCCAGCGACTTCCAGGAGCGCCTGATCGAGCACGACACGCAGTCCAGGATCCCGCCAAAGTACGTCGAGTGGTGCGGCTCCGATGCGCTGATCGCGTGGGAGGACGAGGTCCATGTTATCGGGCCCGACAACGCCTCGGCCGAGTTCTTCTACGACGGCCGGGTTCACGTAATATCAGGTAGGGTGCACCACCAAAAGCTCAAGAACCAATCTCACAAGCGACGCAGAACACGACGGCGCGAGGCTCATCACAAACGACGTCTGCGACTTCCTTGAGCACGTCCCCCGCGCAACCGAAGAAGTCTTCGGCACCCGCGCCGAGTCCTCCCCGGCCTCGATCCTCCTCGACGCCGTCGGCCAGCTGGAGCTCCAGTCCCCCAAGGCCGACGACTACATCCAGCTCATCCGCGCCAACCTCACCGAGGCCGTCGACACGTGCGTCAACGCCGCGGGCCGCGAGTTCAGCGTCCACTGGCAGCGCCAGCTCCTCAAGGCCGCCTCCTTCGGCAAGTCCGTCCTCGACATCTACAACAGCGACGACTTCGTCGACATGTGCGAGGCCCTCCGCGTCCTCAACGCCGTCCGCTTCTTCGAGGTCGGCCTCCCCCTGTCCTTTGAGCAGTACCAGCGCCTCACCCCCGAGGGGCTCATCAAGCGCCTCATCAGCCGCCACGAGTACCTCCTCGCCCTCAAGATCGCGGGCTACCTCCGCCTCCCCACCGACCGCATCTACGTCCACTGGGCCTCCGCCAAGGTCCGCTCCGGCACCGAGGACGACGACACCATCTGCCGCCTCGTCGTCGAGCGCCTCTCTGGCAAGCCGGGGATCTCCTTTGAGGAAATCGCCCGCGCAGCCTACGACGAAGGGCGCGGCCGCCTCGCCACGGAGCTCCTCAACCACGAGCCCCGCGGCGGCCGCCAGGTGCCCTTACTTCTCAGCATGGAAGAGGACGAGCTCGCCCTCGACAAGGCCGTCGAGTCGGGCGACTCGGACCTCGTCTACACGGTCCTCCTCCAGCTCAAGCGCAAGCTCCCCCTCGCCGCCTTCTTCCGCGTCATAAACGCCCGCCCCGCCGCCACAGCACTCGTCGAGTCCGCCGCCAGCCGGGAGGGCGACAACGCCCTGCTCAAAGACCTGTACTACCAGGACGACCGCCGCGTCGACGGCGCCTCCGTCTTCCTCCGCGAGTCGCTCCGCCAGCCCGACGCCCGCACCGCCTCGGACAAGCTCGCCCTCGCCGCCAAGCTGCTCTCCGACTCGCGCGAGGCCGCCTTCGAGGTGCACGCCCTGCGCGAGGCCCAGACTTTGTTAAAGATGCAGGAGGCGTTCGACAGGGACCTGACGGACACCTTCACGGGGCTCAGCGTCAACGAGACCATGTTCAAGCTTATTAGGCTGGGTTACCACAAGCGCGCCAAGAACATCCAGAGCGAGTTCAAGGTGCCCGAGAAGGTCGCGTGGTGGATCAGGTTAGTATTCCGATATGTTTACCGTTGGATGCACCAGGCTAATCAAGTTGCTTCTGACACAGACTCCGCGCCCTGGTCGCAAAGCGCGACTGGGCCGAGATCGAAGAGCTCGCCAAGACGAGAAAGAGTCCGATCGGATGGGAGGTGAGTCTTTTTCTCCCTCCTCTACCGAAGCACCACTAGAATGTCGTCGCTAACACCCACCTCCCCACAGCCCTTTTACAACCTCACACTCCAAGCAGGCAACCCCCGCCTGGCGGCCGTCTTCGTGCCCAAGTGCACCGGCCTGGAGCCCGGCACGACCATCACCATGTACGAAAAGTGCGGGCTGCGCGTCAAGGCCGCAGAAGAAGCAGTCAAGCTCAAGGACGCCGAGTCCTGGGCGAGGCTCCTCGAGGCGGCGGGCCGGAACACGAC